>OZ010787.1:613565397-613636648 GCA_963932465.1 Maratus speciosus
GAAATCTAAGTTATCTTTAAATTAATGGGATTTTTAATTTACAGCTGTATGAGTAAACGTAAGTTGATGCTGGAAAAGGCGATTAATGTTCGGAAAAAGTGATAGCTGAGGTATAAAGAAGACCGGGCCCTGGGTGCCAGAGTCTTAGCTAGAATGTAGTTGGGTATAAGAAAATTTTTTAGTAATTTTAAATTAGCTCGAGGACGCTGAAACTATGGTAAAGAAAAATGTAATCGAATAGATTTTAAAGAATCTGCAATAAAGGGCCCAAGAGCCAAGAAGGAGATTAATGTTCAAAATTGGTGGTAGCTGAAATCTGAGAAATTTTTTTGTCATTCATGTAGTAGCAGGAGGACTTAAAAAGTTGTAAAAAAAAAAAAAAAAGTTAGTGAATCGGACCTTTTTTAAGCGACTTATAACAAAGGACCCAAAGAGCCTTTGCTGATAGTAAAGAGACATGAAAACTTGTTAAAAGGTCTAAGTTCTAGCACTTCGGATCTTCAATAAGTCAAAATTAAGCATAGAGTATGAATTAATCAATAGAATAAAATTTTAAAGAAAGTGCAAAAAGTGGGGGGAAATGCTTAATGTCTGTTTGTGTTCCGGGATTTGATAAAATGTGTCCCGGAAATTTCAGAGTTATTTTTACTTTTGTATGAAGCTTTCGACAAGACACTAGTAGCTGGGAAGCTTGGCTCGAAAACAACAAATCGCAGTGAACACGCGACGTCACAGTGACGAACAGCAAAACTGGATTCTTCATCACTAATGGACTGTGATTGGTTACTCGGGAACCGAGCTTCCTACCTGCCAAGCTCTAGTAGCTTTTGTGCAGAAAGATCGCGTCAAAATCCCCCCTTCTGTTCTCTTATCCACTTCAAAGGGTGGGGCTATCACTTTTTGCATGTCAGCCAATAGCAGAAGATAACATCTTTCAGAGAGAGAAGCAGATTGAAAGTTGAAAACCCAGATTTTAACACCAGTTTAGTTTGACCTCTTGCGCAGGTGTTTTATTTATTGTTCGCTGTTTTCGAGAGATACTGATTTTGTGTGATATGTTAGCACATGGTGTGAAATTTTCATGTGCTAAGTTCTTAGCTTTTAGTGAGTGTAACATGAAATTTCTTGATATTAATTTCGATTTGAGTGAATTAGAAGAGAGGATAAGGAATGCTTTTCGTTGGAATTGGCTAGAATGCATTGACTGCAATGATGATGCCATCGGCAAATGGTGTAAAAAGAATGATACTGGGGGGCAAGCATATTGCACTTACTGCAATTCTACTTTAAAATATGGTGGAGAAGGAGTAAAAGCTCTAAGAAATCATGCAGAAACTGCTATGCACATAAAATATTCCAAAATGGTTAAAAATACGATGTCCTTAAGCCATTATGGCAGTGCAATAAATGTTGATAGACTCGTGGAAGATGACAATTGTCCGCTAGATATTATCAGCTGGAAAGCACGCCAGGAGGTGATTATTTCATCGTTTATTGCCGAAAATAATTTGTGCTTTTGCATGGCACCCAAGTTAATTGAGTTGTCTCAAGCATTGAGTCAAGACTTAACTGCATTGAAGTCCATTTCAATGAATCACACAACTGCGTCATACAAATTGAAGGATGGAATTGCCAAAACTGTTAAAGACTTATAAATACCCTTAAAAAAACCACCATTTTCTCTAAATGTTGATGAAAATACAAGTCGCGCTCAAGACTGCATATTAGCTGTTCTTGTGCAGTATTACTGTGAGAAACAAAATGAAGTTGTGTTATATCATTTAAAGTCGTTAAAACTCAAGTCCGGTACTGCTCAAGCTATGTACGAGCATGGAATACTGTGGGATAATCTGATAAGTATTTTAATGGACTCGTGTAATGCCATGCGTGGAAAATAAAACGGCATTGATACAAAAGTCCGAAATAACAAAGCACCCCATTTATTAGATACTGATGGAGACATCTGTCACATTACTAACAATTGTGCCAAAAAATTTGCGTTATTTTTTGAACACTGCTTAGAAAATATTTTTGATGACATTTATTATATGAAAAGTTTGAGCAACAGAGAAGCATTTTTTAAAGTATGCTCTGCTCTGCAAATGAAAATCAATGCAATCACAGGTGGGTATACGTTTTAACTAGGGATGCAACGGATATCCGGCTGATTTTTCAATATCCGAAATATTATCGGATATCCGAATCACAATCACCGGATATCCGACTTCTCTGCCGGATATCCGGCAGAGCGCAGCAAAGCGAATATATAAGGATAACAGAAATCGTTTGACCCAAACAATGCCGAATAACTTTGTTTATAATGCAAAATAGGAAAGTAAGTTCACTATTCATGAGTAAAAGGTAATTCTCAAAAGTTTAAAGAATTGCCAGCTTTCTTAACATTGATATTTGAACTCTTTATAATAAATTTAAGAATTTACGTTCACATCTTTTAGAAAATTATAGTTGTTTATTAAAATATGACTAATTTTCTTTCTTTCTTTTAAGTTTAACAATTAAACAGGTCTATTTTTACTTTCTTCTATCTTCACTAGACGAAAGTATTGTAATAGAAATTTTTTGCGATTTCCGGTTTTCGACGGATTTAAACATTTTAGGGTTCAGAGATCCCAAAACATGTTTATACAAAATGCCTGCCTGTCCGTGTATCGCCATCCTACCATCAAAAAGTGTATGAAGTTATGCATAGAATTGAACCAAATTTTTTGTGTATGTTTTTGGCTATAGCCAGCTGGCCCTCCTTCAATATGGGTCATTCCACATGAATTCAACCAATGGGTGTTGCACCATAGTCACAGATTTTTTTAAAATTTTTAACATAGACAGACATAGTAGTGAAACCCACAAATCTGAAATTTAAAATTACTTTTTGCAATATTGGCTGAGTTATAGCCATTTGAAAATTGGTCATTTTTACCTAATGGCATTACTGTGTCTTTCTATGGTAAAAATTTAAAAAAAATCTGTGACTATGGTGCAACACTTTTTCTTTAAATTGGTTGATTTCACGTGGAATGACCCATATGGAAACATTCCATTGGGAGGGAGCACTGTAATTGCGATTTTTGTGCCATTTTCGTTATTGTACCATTGAAAAGTGTATGAAGCTAAGCATAGAATTGAACCAATTTTTTGTGTATATTTTTGGCTATGGGCAGCAGTTTCTCCTAGAATTTAGAAATATTCCGCCATAAGGTGGCACTGTAACAGCGATTTTTGTAAAATTTTCTTGATTTTTCATTTTTGTACTGTATATTGACACTCGTGAAGCGACGGGAACTTCGCATCCTACTAAGCTGGCTATTCACAAACAGTTGATGTACAACAGAATAACAAAAAAATTGATTTTAATAAATATCAGATCGAGATTAGCTTATTCTTATTCTGATTAAAATTGACTAGAGCAGAAATTTTAGATCAAAATCAAAGTTTGTACAGTCGAACCTCTATTTAACGAAGTCGCTAAATCCCGGAAAAAAGTTCGTTATATGGAAAATTCGTTAAATAGTTCACCTTTTAAAATACTTTAAACTACATAAATCGGATTATTCATAAACACTAAATATTTTTACTAAAAGTAATTAATCACATTTTTTTAAATAAATTATATCGATTTGTTTTATTTATTTTACCCACCAATATCCATCATCAATTCATTTTTTCTATGTGCTCAAATCTTCGAAATCTGCAAGGAAAACAAAACATTATCCGGGAATATACTGTATTTTCTGTTTAAAGTAAATAGTTTTACATTAAAATTAACGAATTTTAATGACATTATCGTATTTATTATTATTATACCAAATACTTTAAACATACATTAACATATGCATCCTTAAATTTAATTTCTGAAAAACTGTTGATTTTGCCTAAGTTTTCTATTTAAAAAAGTGCTTTCCCTCATAATACGTCTCGCATCTTTGCAATGCACCAAAACCCCTTCATGCGTATTTTCTTCTAACTACAGTCAAGGATCTATAATCCGCACTCCCATAATCCGCAATTTTCTATAATTCGCATTGCTTAATGAATGTAAACAATTAAACAAATTTACAAATTTTTGATCCAAAAATGATTTTTTAAAAGAAATATCTGAAAATTTTAAATATAAAAGTGAATATAATCAATTTTTTAATACAAGAATTTGAAAAATGCATTTTTTGAGAGAGCATATTAAATTAATTATTACATTTCACATTTTTCTTTTCATGTTACACTGAATATGGAGTTAAAATAGTGTCCAGAAAAATTATTATATTTCATATTTTTCTTTCATGTTATACTGAATATGGAATTAAAATAGTGTCCAGAAATAAGAAAATGAGATATAATCCATAATACTCCATAATCCGCAATATTCCATAATCTGCACAACCTTTAGTCCCAACTTGTGCGGATTAAAGAACTTTGCCTGTATAATCCACGTCGGATTGTTTCAAATT
Source organism: Maratus speciosus (assembly GCA_963932465.1). Classification (NCBI taxonomy): domain Eukaryota; kingdom Metazoa; phylum Arthropoda; class Arachnida; order Araneae; family Salticidae; genus Maratus; species Maratus speciosus. The sequence goes on from OZ010787.1 coordinate 613,569,861, forward strand.
ATTTTAGCATTTCATCATACGAAGTTTTGTTAATTCCCGCATAATGATAATTTCTATCATCATCATATTCGTCATCATCGCAATTCATTGCTGTATTGCTTTTATATTTCACACTGTCAAAAATATCCAATTCGGATAGTGTTTCCGAGGTCTCAGTTTCAGAATTAAGTAAAATACAATCATCAATCAGCAGATCATGGTTAATTTCTTCTTTTTTTCTCACTGTATCCACATTTTTAAAAGTTACTTTAAGAAATTATAGTCTTTGTCTTCTGTACTTACCGAATTCTCACTGCTGACAAAGAAGGCGCCTAGTGAAACCAGTTAAAGGCCATTGAACATCATAAAATGTGTTAAACGAAAGATTAAGTTTGAAATGTCCAGAAATACTTTGAGAAATGGGGAGAAAAAATTTGATCACAAGAAAAAGTTCGTTAAATAGAGAATGCACTTCGCTATTTGGAGGTTATTTTACGAAGAAATTCGTAAAATGTTCTTGGTTCCAAGGAAAAGTTCACAAAATAGAGAAATTCGCAAAATAGAGGTTTGTTAAATAGAGGTCTGACTGTATTTAATGTTAATTTATTAAAATTAAAACATTGAATATGGTTAAATAAAATAAAGGATTGATTTTTGTATTTTATTATTCTTTTCAATTAAGTGAATTATTATCTTTGTCAAAATACTTTTGAGCGCTACTGTATCGTTAGGTTTTAAAATGTGTAAATTGCAAAGAAAACAGGTTCACCAGAAAGTTAAACTTTAGCAGAAGGACTTAAAGTTGTTGTTATTAATAAATGCCTGGTTTGAATTTCAGTAACTGAATTTCATATTTCATTATAAAAAGTTGCTTTTCACGAAAATAAAATACATTTCACGAAAATATAATAAATTTCACAAGAATAACTTTTCTTTTTCACAAAATGGGCCCTAAGAAAAACTCCCTGCATTGACCCCTGGAAATCCATGATATTTATTATAACTATGCTCATACAATGTGAATTTTACAGCGTTTTAAAGAAACATTAGTATGCACATCTTCTTAAATAATTTTATATGAACATAATTTAAAGATATTAATCATTTAGAGTTTATTGACTTGTATTAAAATTTAGTATGACACATATTATTGGAAGGATAAATACTATAGCGGAGATGGTGTAACATTAAAGTTGAGTTCTTGAAATAAAGTATTTACAATAACATGTTAATTGTCGAAAACCACTGGTGCAGAAAAGGGGCTAGGTTTAGGGATTAATATCTCTTTCAAAAGGCTTAAAAACTGATAAGCTTACTGGCTTAAAAACCCTATATGATATATAGAATCTATATACTCCAAGTAATATGCGAAACATTGGTTAAATTAAAAAATGCATACCTCAACTGAAAGGGTTTTATAGGGGTTCATATAATGTTTTTGTATACATTAAGATATATACAAAACAAGTTCTATTAAGATTATTAAATCAGTCAGCACACCATGGTTAATTTCTTCTTTTTTTTCTCACTGTATCCACATTTTTTTAAGTTACTCTAAAGGATCATCGTCTTTGTCCTTCGTCCTTACCGAATTCTCACTGTTGACAAAGAAGGCGCCTGGTAAAACCAGTTAAAGACCATTGGACATCATAAAATGTGTTTAAAGAAAGAATAAGTTTGAAATGTCCAGAAATATTTTGAGGAATGGGGAGAAAAAAAAATTTTGATCACCAGAAAAAGTTCATTAAATAGAGAATGCACTTTGCTATTTGGAGGTTATTTTACGAAGAAATTCGCAAAATGTTCTTGGTTCCAAGGAAAAATTCGCAAAATAGAGGTTCGTTAAATAGAGGTCCGACTGTATAATATTGAACTAATAATAATGACGTATTAACATTTGGAACTACTTTTTGAAATATTAAGGTGTATGAGATAGAAGAAAGTTTTGGGATTGGCACATCAAATTAGTTATTTTTGTAACTTCATTATAAATATTTAAAATTAAAAGTAATTTTCTTTTTACTTATAAATATCAAAGTAATTTAACTTAAAATGAAACTAAATGTGACTTAAAGTAAAACAGTATTAAATAATTAAAACAGAAAATCGGCATCAACTAAACCTATGTTTGGAGAAAATAACTCTTTAATAATGGGTATATTAGTAGATATTTCATGTTTAAATTATGAAACGAAAGTATGATACAAATTAATTAATTATTAGCAATTATCAATATAGTCATCAATCCCGTATCCAAATCCAATAGCAATTATCAGCATTTCATTGTACAAATAAACAGAATATTTTAATGTTTAAACTACATTTTTTATAAAACATTATTAATATACATTACAGGGCTTGAATTTTGAGACGAGATGGTAGGATTCATGCCCTAAAGAATATTGGGCGGGAGGCTCCTGTTTCTAAAAAATGATTTTCCGAAAATGTTTCTTTGTTAAACGACGATCAAGTCTCAGGTCCGACTGACAAATTTCGTGATATTATCTGCTATTGATTGGCAGATTTCGCAGTTTATTCTTACAACAAATTGACAAAATTCATGATTGTTTTTCTGCATCTGACCGAAAAATTTTGCGACTTTTCTCCATGACCGACTGACGAATTTCATGATTGTTTCTGGAGACCGATCAGTGAATTTCATATTTTTTTTTCCTCGCGATCAATTGATAAATTTGGAAATTTTATTCTGTGACTCATTGGCGAATTTCCCTGTTTGTTTTTGCGACATACTGATGAAAGTAACGACTGTTTTTCTGCATCCAATTGAAAAATTTCGCATTTCTTTCTCTGCGACTACCTGAGGAATTTCACGATATTTCCTCGTGACGGACTGGCAAATTTCACGATATTTTTCCGTGATCGATTGACAAATTCCGTGATATTTTGCCGCTGCTGATTTCCCACGAACTTCAATATTTTTTCTCGTGACCGGTCGACAATTGTTTTAATTTATTTTCACCATGATTGACGAAATCAGAGATTTTTTTTTTTTACGACTGATTTATGTATTTTGCAATATTTTTTCTGTGTGCGCAAAATAGGAATTAACTAAAAGGGCAGTAACGGCCACTTGAGACTGGGCTCTACAAAATTGGCCAATAGTCAGCACTAAACAAAATGAGATTACACTTGTGATGCACATGAAAAATAAAAACTTTGGTGAACTTAAAAAAGACATATTTAGAAACAACAAACTAGTTGATTCTCGCAGTTAGCAGAAATTAAGATATGGCTTTTTGAAATCAACCTTTTCTCGTGTAATAGAAGAAATCAATTCACTATTCCCTTTTCAAAATTTGGATATGGATTTAAAATTCCAATGAGTAGAACATAGTTCAATTAACGAAAATACCAGGGATTACAGTTCTGACATAAATTCCATTAAGGATATAATAAAACAAGTTTGTTCAGAAGTGACATACAATCACCGTAGGATATTGACAATACAATCACTAACCGATATGCATTATTTATATGCAAGTAAGTTAAAAATGAATGCACATCAGATTTTGCAACGTTTTCTAAAATTTTTTAAGGGAGCATAATCATGTGTTTCCGATAATTTCTAAAGTTATGAAAAGTGCTTTGTGCTGTTTGTCAAAAGTGAAAGAGGAACTTGTGAAAGAGGCTGAAACGTGCAAAATGAAATAAAATCTAAATTAAGAAATTCATTTTGTAACCCAATCGTTAATTGCCCATAACATTAGGTGAAAGTTGAAAAATAGTTGTGGTATATACAGGGATCACTTTAGAACATAAAAAAGAGCAGGGCGCATATTACAAAAAAGGGCATTTTTCTTGTAAAGGGCACATTATTTTAAAAAAAAGGGCATTTTTGTAATAACTGCATACTGTTTAGAAAACACATTAATATTACTTTTATATAATCTCAGAAATAATACACTTTCATATCACGGGAGAAACGCAAATTTCGCTAAAGGATCGCGGAAAAACCGCAAATTTCGTCAAAGAATCGCGAAAAAACCGCAAATTTCGTCAAAGAATCGCGAAAAAACCGCGAATTTCATTCAAGGATCACGGAAAAAACACTAATTTTGTCAAAGTATCAAGGCATAAAACCAAAAATTTCGTCAAAGAATCGCGGAAAAAACGAAATTTCGTCAAAGGATCGTGAACAAAAACGCAAATTTCGCCAAAAGATCGCGAAAAAAATTAAAATTTCGTCAAAGGATCGCGAATAAAAACGCAAATTTTGTCAAAAGATCGCGAAAAAACCTCCCACAAATTTCATCAAAAAAATCGCGATAAAAAACGCAAATTTCATCATAGTATCACGAAAAAAAAAGCAAATTTACTCAAAGGATTGCAGAGAAAATGCAAAGTTTGTTATTGGATCACAGAAAAAACGCGGATTTTGTCAAAGGGCCGCGGAAAAAACGCGAAACTCGTCAACAGGCCGCGGAAAAAATGCATAGTTAATGTCGCGAGGGGATCCCCCCCCCCCCCCCCCATTCTGCTGTAACCTTTCAGAAAATTTTCTGTGAATTTCAGATTTTTTTTTTTTTTTTCTCATAATCACCCCTTATCTGTACATAAGTTCAAACTATATACTTATCGCAGAAATTGTGAAAAATACAGCACAACAGCACCACCTGTTCGGGCATTTACACCAAAACTTTTAATCAGCGTCTATTTGTGTCAACGTCTAACAGAATATAAAGTTTGAGGAAATTCCTTTAATTAGTTCTTCAGATATAGTTATCGCGGAAATCGTGAAAAATGCAGCACAGCAGCGCCACCTGTTGAGCGATTTACACTGAAAACTAATCAGCACCCATTTATATCAAGGTCTAACTGAATTTAAAGTTTTATTAAAATCTGTGCAATAGTTCTTGAGATAGAGCACCCATAAAATTTTTGTCACGTACGGACAGACCGGCAGACAGTTTTCAAAAAACAGTCAAATCGTGTTCAGGACGTTCTAAAACGTATAAATCTGTCGAAAACCGGAAGTCGAAAAATTTCACGAATCCAATAATGTCTTCTTGTAAAGATAGAAAAGGGGGGGGGGGGGGTATTCCGTCTTATCGTTTGCATTTTCCATTCTTTATTAAAGGAGCATTTTGTCACAATTTGAAAAAAACTTTGAAAAACAATTATCAGACTGATATGGCCAAAGAAATCCAGATCCGGACCATATCGGCAGAAAAAAGATTAATGGCCGGCCCGAATCTAATAATAAAAAAATCGGCCGTGGCTCGTGCCAGGCCGAGCCGACGAAAAAATTAAACGGGCCTATAAGAAAATTAAGTATTTTCTGAAAGATCTTTTGTCTGTATTAAAACATCGAAACGCCATTCGATTACATAGTTTCTGAATAAGGGCACCTGTTATTTTTTTTTTTTTTTTTTTTTGCGTTTCTGAAAAAAATGAATTCAGATATTTGTCAAAGTGGATCTTTTAGATTTCAGCGTTAATAAATTATGGAGAAATATTTTCAGAAATGTTTTTATTATACAGCTTAAAAATTTATGATGTTTTTAAAGCTACTTTTTTCTTTTATTCTAAATTATTATATTGTGTATTTTTTGTCATAATAACACATAATCTAAAACGTACTGCAAAATTTTCCCATAAATATGTATGCAGCATTCCTTAAAATAATCTTAATTGCGTATCTAAAAGAAAATTTGAATTTTTTTGCAGAAATTGAGTCGGGCTGGAAAGGGCCCGATTTAATTGACTTTGCACGGGCCGGGTTGGTCCTGTTTTCACTGATTTCTTTATAGGCTGGGACGGACCGAATCGAACTTTTTTCTTTCACACTGTGCCAAAGCATAAAAATATGGTCCGCACAGACCTCTACTTCCAATGCATAGTTAATTTTGTTTTTTCTTTCTTCTGATAGTAGATTCTAACTCAACTATCGTTTATTTTTATCTGACTTTACAGATTCCGATTACGTGATATACCACGTTCAAGAAAAATGTTTGTTTATTGATGCGTATTATGAATAATCTTTGAGTACTTGAGAATGAGAATGTAGTTTAGGTATTTCATTCTGTCATGATTTAATTTATAAGCATCTAAAAGTAGTTTAACAGTTGAGCAGTATATTTTAGGAGTTTTGTTTTTGGTTGTATTATATGTGAAAGATAGGACGATAGGAGGGTAAAAATGGAAATAAATAAATAGCTGGAAAACATTTATTTTGTAAAAATCCCGTACTTGGATAAAATATATATACAGAACGCCAATTTTGAGCTCTGCCGAGAGATTTGAGAACCAAACTGCCTTCTGATGCAGCTTTTTTGTCTCATGTAAATTTCCTAGTTAACATTTTTGCCGTGAATTCCGCCCTCCTGTCTCCCCTGCGCCTAAAGGAATTTATTTATTAGGGATGCGGAATCAATATTCCGCATACCTAGTACATAAATTCCTTTTATCAATAATTTTAATTTGTAGATTTCGCCTAATTCATGATTAAAAATCGCTTTTACAGTTTGCAAGATATCGAGTAGAGAAGGAAGGGCAGCCGTAAGACTTTTAAGACGCTACTTCCCTCACGCAAAAGCACCCGCTCGCTAATGTTAATCCTATGGGTGAAATTTTTGAAATACCTAGTTTGTATTTCAATACATTTTAAATGATTCTTTTGCGTTAAATAGCTAATATCGATGTCCACATAGGCAGTTTTTTATTTTGCGATTTTGTTTGCTTTTTTCTTTTTTTAAATGAAGATATTTGAAACTTAAGAGAAAGATTTTATCTATTGAAAAAGATGACTGAGTGGAAGTTTAATTTGTGATGGGATAATAAATTAATCATGAAAAGACTTCCTTTCGGACAGAATTTAGATCTCTTGTAATTAGTGAGGGGGGGGGACTGCTCGGGGCACTAAAAACTATGAGAAGGAAAATACACAAAATTCTTGATTAAAATTTAAGTTTCTTTACAATATATCGACCGTAGGGCGCCGAAAAAAAAAAAAGAAACGTAGATATTAAAGCCGCCCTTCCTTATAAGAACATTTATAATTTACGTAATTTTACCGTATGAAAAGTATTAAAAATAATGGAAGTACCTTCTCGATCTTTTCCGTGAAATAATCCGTTACTTTAGCACATCTGTTTGTGTATTTAGGCTAATATCAGACGAACGTCTTCTTGCACGCTTTTTTGCTTACGTATTACGTAAGCAAAAAAGCGTGCAAAAAGACGTTCATCTGACATTAGCCTTTAATATATTCACGTTCATTTTCCCTTTTCCTATGATTTTTGAATGACATTTTTAAAACTTAAGGTAACTTCTTCCTTTTTTTAGAAAAATGGGTTGATTTGACTATAGAATAAAAGTAAAAATTCTTTTTCTCGATTTTTTTATAGACTTCCTGTAAGCTATCATGTGGTCAAAGATCAGAACAAATGGTCATAATACTATTTCACCAGAGCTGGTGAGATGAATCAATGACAAAGAATTTTTTGCTTCAGTTACCCCTTTAAGTTTTGTTCAATGGAGGTCTAGTGACATACCACAGAGAAGAGAACAAAGAGAGTGGGAGGAAAAGGGGAGAATTACTCCAGACTTATCAATCTAAAAAGGAATGATAGTGGGGAATTTTTGAAAGTACAATACAAAGAAGGCAAGATTCTACCCTAGAAAAATAGGAGGAAGGATTTCTACCTGGAAAAGGGGCAAGAAGGGCGGGATTTTTTTTTTAAAGGGCACGAGGGCGGGCCGCCCCGCCAAACCTCTCTAGAGGGATCCAGACCTGCCAACTGCTACGAAAAAATCGTAGTTGCTACGATTTGGATCTATAAACTACGATGCTACGAAAATCGGTCTTAAACTATGATTTTTTGCAAAAAACAAAAAAACGCATTTTTTGTTTCTGATTGCGATTTTTATCCTGTGCAGCATATTTTTCAGAAATGATACTGTTCTAAAATTTCAAAGTATTCATTTCCGAAAGTTTTAAAAAATTTGTCATTAATCCGAAAATTCAGACATTAAAAAATGCTCATGGGAAAAAAAAATCTGGGCTGCAAAACAAACTTCTTAACATAAAACCCTCTTTATGTATATCAACCACAAATGAATCGTGTTTCTGTAAATATTTATACAGGAATTCCCTTCCTTAGAAAACAGGGATGCTACTTTAAGAATTTCTGCAGGTGGGGGGGGGGGGGGGGGGGATCTTTGAGGGGCAAGATTTGAAATAGTGTGCAAAATCGCACGATTTGTATTATTTATTATTAAACATTTCAATTTACGAATTATTATTAAACATTTCAATTTTGTGTGGTAGAAAACACAAAATTCGTCAAAAGTTCATGGTAAAAAGTGCAGATTTCAACAAAGAATCGTGATAGAAAAATGTGAATTACGATTGTGGGGAAAAAATTGTGAATATCCTGAAATGGTCGCGGGAAAAAAAATCGAGAATTTCGTCAAAATTTACTGCACTGCGCTAAAAAATTGGAACCAGGCTTCTTTTACAAATGTACAAAAATGCTGCAAAATGAGAAGAAACTTTAAATATCGTATACAAATTTTCAGAGGAAAAAAATTACTATATTGAGTTGAAAGACTGAAACCTTATTTCTTTTATGAATGTCAAAAGATGGCTCCGAAACACGAAAAACCAACCAACCAACCTCCAGATTAATTTCAATATTCTGTGCTACGATTTCTCATTTTAAAAAGTTGGCAGGTCTGGGAATCCCTGGTATATAAAAAGCATAATTATGTTTGTTTGTTTTAATAAAATAAAAATTTTGGTTAATTATCTTGAGTTGTTAATTTAAATTATTTCAATGGTATTTTGTCATAGCTGTATAAATGAAATTCTTTAAGTGGCACTTAAAAAATAACGGGTTTAAAGATTTTTTTCCCTTTCTAACAGTTCAACTCCCCTGCATTTATAAATGTTGGGTAGAAAACTCCCCTCCTGGGAAAACTTTAATTTCAAGCCCTGAATATTAAAAAAGATATAGTTTTTCTAAGTTATATTTCAATCATTTAAAATATTTTAATGTGTGAAGCATGTTTTTAATTTATTGTTCTGAGATGGCATTATACAAAAATAATTCACCATATAACTAAAAACATATCTAGTGCCAGATATCCGATCGGATATCCAAATCCGGCAGGCAAAGGAGCTTCGGATATCCGGTATCCGATATCCGGCAAAATCAGTATCCGGTGCATCCCTAGTTTTAACTGTTTTAAACAGAATTAAGGAATTGTGGGATTCTCTTATTTTTATTTTATTTACTTGGAAAAGGATGATAAAAGTGTTGGTTCACAATGTGTCGAATCTATTTATGAAAAAAGAAACATTTCTTCTTCTGGCAAAAAGTTATTGATAGTATACATTCTGGCTTAAAATCTCAAACTCACAAAAGAAGCTACTGCACGCAAAAAAGTATTATGAATGCATTGTTTGTAATTGAAGCAAAAAACATTATTGCATATGGCAATATTTTCTACTGTGTTGCCAGAATTTGATGCCTATATCAAATTATTTGAATCAAAAACACCGCTTCTGCATGTATTACATGTAAGTCTCTACAAATTTGTTTTGAAATTTCTTTCATTTTTTATGAAGCCAGTAGCTATATCAAACAAGTCTTACCAAGATTTGTTGAAACTAGATGTGAATGATTCTAATTCTCATTTGCCTTTCAAGTTGTTGTATACCGGATCCGAAATTTCTACCATATTAAACATACTGGAAAAAAAACACCCAATTTCTGATGAATTTAGAGCTTCTTAAAAAGCTTATGTAAACATAGCTAAGTACAGTGGCGGTCAAAAGTTTTCGGCCAGTTAGTTTCTTTGATTTGTTTGACAGAATGTTTCAGCAAAGAAGAAGCACAATTGCTCCAAAAGTTAGTAATAAGCAAATTACCTCTGACCACATGATCATTTTGATTGTATATACTTAAGATACTTGATGCAAAGGGGAGGAATTCGAAATTTGCACATGCTAAAGTTTCCAGCCATTAGTTTTTACTATCGCTAAAATGTTTTTTGGCCATGTTTGTCAATTAATCAACGTGATTAACACATTTGAAATTCAAAAATGAAATGTTTAACAATTTATTGTTCCTAAATGAGTGATTTGTTTGTCACAAAAGGGACAATACTCTCGTGAGATTGCGACAAAGTTGTCGATCGGAAAACTTGCTGTAAACGATATTTTAAAAAAATATAAAGATGGTCATGGCCTTTTGGAACTTGCCACGGTCCGGAGGACCCCAGAAAACAACTATTCTTGTGGATAGAATTATCAGAAGAAAAGCAGTTGATGACCCGTGTGAAAATGCCGCTGCAATTCCACGTGATTTACGGTGTAAAAATATTGCTGAAATAAGTTTGTGTACAGTGTCAAGACGCTTATCTAACATAGAGCTTTATGTAACAGTCGGTGCTAAAAAACCTTTCATAAGTAAAAAAATTCAGAGGGCCCGATTGGCATTCACCAAAGAATACAAAGACTGGTCAAGTGAAAACTGGAAAAAAGTACTGTTTTCCGATGAATCGACATTCAATCTTTTGGGGAGTGATAAAAGACATTACAACCGATGACAGAGCTGCCAACCATTACGGATTCTGCGGAATTATTCCGCATTTTAACTTTAGATTACGGGATTACAGACGTCTCTACAAAAATTACGGAAATAATAAAAAAATCCGGAAATTAAAGTTTTGTGATTATTTGAGATTATGTGATAATTTTAACTACTGAAACAGTTGTTTATCCATATTTCGATAGCATATTAAAGCAGAAAGTCAAATTCAAGCTGTAAGTGATGCGTTCGCAAGCCGAATTCGCTACGTAGATAGCAGAAAATGAAAGTGCGGAACATAAACAAGCTCATTTCTTCCTGTATTTGGCGCAGTCACTGAGCTAACAGCTTATTGGGCAGAGCTAACTGCAGAAGGCGTGGCTTATGACGCTGCTTATCTGACGAAAGAAAGCAAAGGGTAGGTACAATCCATGGGTAACGCTGATTCAAGCCAATTCAAAATTTGCTTTTCTAAATTGGCAACAGCTTCACATTTTGCACGCGCATCGCCTATTATGATAGTTGTTGCACGTGCACGTTGTATTTTGTTAAAGTTTTGCGACTGATCGTAGAATTTCAGTGATGGAGACGGAGCCGAAGCCAAAGAAAATGAAGGTTTTGTAACGATACCGTGTTGAATATACTAAGGAGTGGCCGTGTATGCAAAAATCAGAACTATCTGAACATTATGTGTTTTGCACGGTTTGCTCCAGTGATTGAATCAAAGAAGCATGAGAAAAATGGACTCTCAAAAAATATAAGCCTGTTACTAAATTTTTTGCTGAACAGAGTGACGAAAATGCCATCATAAAAGCAGAAATGTTGTTTACACGTTTTGTGATTGAACATAACGTGCAGATTGCTAGTACCGACCATGCTGGCGGAATTTCCGGATTCTAAGATTGCCAAAAAGTACGGCTGTGCACAGACTAAAACATCTGCAATCATTCAAGACATGGCAAAATCAACGCAATCTGAAATTGTGAACGATTTGAAAAATCGCCCCTAATTCATTGCTACCGATGGCAGTAATGACAATGATGATAATAAACTATATCCTATCATAGTATCGTATTTCGACGAATCTGCCGGTAAAATCGATACCGTATTATTGTCCTTGTGCCAGACGAGTATTAACACTGGGGAAAGGCATTTTTAATATTTTAAATGCTCAACTGAGCAAGAAACAAATCCCATGGACTAATTGTTTATCATTTTCGTTAGATAATGCATACATGATGACAGGTCAGTACAAGGGTGTTATTGCCTTCCTTCTGAAAGTGCAGCCTTCTATTATTCAGCTAAAAAAGCTACTAAGTTAGCCCTTATGGGTAGTGGAAGTTAGTCTTAATAAAAATATTTTGGAAAGAAATTTATTTTTATTGTCATATATTGTGTTTTATTTTATTAAAAAGAATTCATGTACAAGTCAGTATTTTTATGGTAAGTTAAGCATTTTTGTGATATGTTGAGGAATTTTGATTAGGTGAGTGAAAGAGTTTTTCTCAGTTTCAATTATTGTTTCTTAAATTTCAAATATGTTTAATTCATTAATTGCTTTATTATTTTTAATTATTAGACTAATAATTATCTATAATTTGTTTCAGTTTTGATTACGTTATGTTTGTATGTTAACATCTTGGTAAGGGTGTAGGACGGTCCACGGGTGGGTACGGCTGATTACTGATGGCTTCGGTTAAAAGTTGGCACCTCTGCGATGACCTAAAAACAAAAGATAAGATGCAAGATATATTATTCCTACAATGAAGCATGGCAGAGGACATGTTATGCTGTGGGGAGCATTTTCTGGAAAATGTGCCTGTCCATTATTTGAAACCCACGGCAAGATGAATAGTGCAATGCATAAGGATATCTTGCAAGATCATTTGCTGCCTTATTGGAAGAAAAATTGTGGTTGCAACTATTTGTTTCATCATGATAATGACCAAAAGCATACATGCAAGCTTGTCAAGCAGTGGCTTTCGCACAAAAAAATTCCGCTTTTGAAATGGGCAGCCCATTCATCCAATCTGAATTCAATAGAAAATCTTTGAAACTAACTTGAAAACGTGTGTGGAACTATCAATATTGCAGTTCAGTAGCATTTTCACAAAAAATGCAAGAACCGTGGACAAAATTTAACATTGACGATCTACAACTGTTCACTGAATCGATGCCATGTTACTGCATCGCAGTACTTTTTGCTAAATGTATGAATACAAAATACTAATTGTAAATGCTGTTGATCACTGTTATTTTCTGTTATAACACCATTTTTTCCAAACTTGCCAACATGGCCGGAAACTTTTGAGAACATGCGTTTTCTTTTGCAATTAATTTTGTCAATTAAATTTGTTAATATTTAATCTTTATTCCATAAATAAGCTTTTTTAATCCCTTAACCTACAGTGACGGGCATAGTCCGCGTACGATGATCGAGCGAAATGTAAATTCTTCTTACCACTAAAATTTCACAGTAAATATAGTTTAATTTAATCGTCGAAATTCCATGATTAAACAAGACGAAAATCTCTATTAAATTTTAGTGGTAGCTATGGATTTGCCAAACCGTGGAGTTGTTGAGACGTAAATCGTAGGTTAAGGGGTTAACTGTTATGTCAATAAAGTGTATAAGTATCACTTTGAGATTCCTATTCATATGGGTATACTTACAAATTAACCAAAAATTTTATGTTGGCCGGAAACTTTTGACTGATACTGTATATGATAAAAAATTTAACTGTTGGGAACTTATCCCTTATAAGTTTTACAGCTTTAGACCCTAAGCTAAGAGGCAAAACAAGTACAGTGTCTGCATTTGAAAAATTAGCTTCTTTCCTTTCTCTTATGTTTTCTGAGGCAGAAAAATCAGTTACATGCTGAAATAAGATTATATCAGACTGATATTGACATAACTGATGAAATGTTTACCTCTAATGATGATGCTAATCAAGAAAAATGCCCACTTGATAAATATTGGAGTAATATCTTTTTATTAAAAGACGATTTTACGCATGATAAAAAATATCCTATTTTAGGTAAATTAGTGAAAGCATGCCTAAGTTGTTTTCATGGTCCTTCAGTTGAAGGTGCTTTTTGTTTAATGAATAGAATGCTAACTGATAATTCCTTTAACTCATCTAAAAAAATAATTCTTTTTTTACAAAAAAATTGATAATTCCTTTTTTTTTTGCACTTTTATATTTTTCATTTTAATAACTGTATATCAGTGTTATATTTTTTATTCAAGACAGCTTTAAATAGTTTTCTCTTGATTTGAGATTATTTATAAAGTAATAGTGTAATTTTTCATTTATTTCTTTCTTTCAAGCTGTAGTTTTTATAAATGAAATTTATTTGGATCTAAACTTCAAGAAATCTTTTTAACTATTTTCTTTGGATTTTATGTTAATCCTGAAATGGAATAGATGATAGTTTTACATTTTTTGTTGACACTGTAATTGAGATAAGAAAATTTAAATCACATTAAAATTTAGATTTATTACTTTTGCTGCAATAGCAATTTTATGGACTGTACATGTTATTTTGTAATTTATTTTTAAGACAACTTTAAAATATTTTCTTGGGATTATTCGTAAAGTATAATTTTACACTTTCTGAAATTACTGATTACAAGCAGTAAACATTTCAAATGGTGATCCTTTTATCAAAATTGTCTTTTGCTACAATTATAATTTAACTGATTTATTGTATTTTAATGTCATTTTGCAAATTCTTATTTGATTCATTTATTATTTCTGATCATTCTTGAAATAATTTTATGCATTTTTTGTTTATTTGTAAGCAGTAATTACAAAAGTCATTTATAAATAACAATTTTGTTGAATTGTGCTTTTGCAAAAGCAATTTTTTGCTTTTTTTTTTTTTTTTTTTTTTTTTTTATTGCTTGCAAGCATTTGTGATTAATAAGAATTTGATAATGAGTAAAGATTTATTCAAGGCAGTTGTTCAAATTTGTTTTTATCAGTGTGTTTCAGTATTCATTAAGAATTAAAAAGCTATTTCATGTTGGTTATTCATGAAATAATGGAAGATAGTTTCCTTTTTTTGTTACTGGCAGACAGTTGTGAACTTATGAAATTTGATTCATTAAAAACATTGGTTATGTTATTTTGCTAATTTCTTTAATGTCTTTTTCTTTTGACATTTTTCTATGAGATGTCATTCATATTTATAAATGAACATGACATAAGTTTATATTATATATTTTTTTTCCCCAACTGTTCTTTGCAAGCAATTGTGAACTATGAAAATTAGTTCTGCTTCTTGTGGCAAAACCACTTTACTTTTAATTAAATGCTGCATGTTCTGCATTTCATAAAAACAAAATATTGTGATAATTGTACTTTCATCCAACTGATGACTCATATTTATGGAGCTTTTTCTTTTTCAGGGGATAAGAATGAATGTACAAGGGAGAAAAAGGGTAAGTTTTTTGATGTTTTTATAGTTTATAAATAATATGGGAGGGAGGGGGAAATCCACAAAAGAATAAAATTCTTGAAAGTTAAAAGCAATTCTATGTAGCGACTCATGGGATACTTTGAAGTTAATCGTTGGTTAAGAGTTATATATTTTTGTAAGTTGCATCTGTGGGGATTTTGTTTTTTCAGGGGATTTCACAAAGTGTTGCAAACAGCCATGTAGTACATATTCCTGTGTGTTTTTTTAATTTTCATATACTGGGGAACATCCCATTGCATGACTGCATAACAATATCAGACCTGCCAACTGCTACGAAAAAATCATAGTTGTTATGATTTGGAGCTATAAACTGCAATGTTACGAAAATCGGTCTTAAACTACAATTTTTTCCAAATAACAGAAACATATTTTTTTTTCTGTTGCGATTTTTAATTTGCGCAGCTTATTTTTCAGGAGTGATTCTGTTTCGAAATTCTAAAGCATTTGGTTCCGAAAGTTTTAAAATATAGGTCATTAGTCTGAAAATTCGGACATTAAAAAATGCTCAAGGGGAAAAAAATCTGGGCTGCAAAACAAATTTCTTAGCACAAAACCCTCTTAATGGATATTAACCATGTGTGAATCGTATTTCTATAAATTTTTATATCAGAAATTCCCTTCCTTAGAAGCAGGGACACCATTTCAAGAGTTTCTTTGAAGGGTAGAGTTTGAAATAGTGTGTGGAATCACACGATTTGCACACAGAAAGGGAGTCCTGTATAATGAAAAATGCTGTGCAGTACTTCTCCATGCAAAATCTTCCACAGACCTATGATTCTTCTGTGAGTATATTTTAAAATTTCTTGGAAGGAATTTCTTTTATGGAATTTCCCTAAATCAATTCGTGAATTGGTCATGGAAAAAAATTGAGAATTTCTTCAAACGATCGCGGGAAAATACCGGGTATTTTGTCAAATATCTCAGAAACAAATAGAAATATCTCAGAAGAGAAATATTTCAGAAACAAATATCTTCAATTGGTTAATGAATAAAATCGCTATTTTCGTAAAGAGTTCAGAAAGAAATTTCGAATTCCGTCAAATGATTGTGCAAAAAATAATCACGAATATCGATAAACTATTCAGTGAAGAATAATACAAATTTCGTCAAAATGTCACGGGAACGAATAGTAAATTTTGTTAATTAGTCACAAAGATATTGCGAATTTTGCCATTCGGTCGCGTAAAACTTGCGAGTTTTACCAATAGGTTTCGATAAACTATCGCAAATTTGGACAAATGAACATGTAAAAAAAATAAATAATTTCGTCAATTGGTCGCAAAAGAAAATAAATTTCGTCAAAGGATTGCGGTGAAAATGTGAATTTCGTCAAAAGATTGCGGAAAGAAAACTCTAATTTCGTCAAAGGATCACAGTAATAAATGCGAATTTCGACAAAAATTCACGATAAGATTGGGTATTCTACATTTCAGCAAAGAATCGTAAAAAAGAACGTGAATTACGATTGTGGGGGAAAATTGTTAATATTGTCAAATGATTGCGTAAAAAAAATCTCAAATTTTCTCAAAATTGGGCTAAAAAAATTGGAACCGGGCTCCTTTTTTTAGAAATGTAAAAAAAAAAAAAGCTTCAAAGAGAGAAGAAACTCTAAAAATCGTATAAAAATTTTCACAAGAAAAAATTTACTATATTAAATTGAAAAAAATTAAACCTTATTCCATTTACGAATGTCAAAAAATGGCCGCTAAATACAAAAAACAACCAACCAACCAACCTCCCGATTAATTTGAATTTTGTGTGCTACGATTTCTAATTTTCAAAGGTTGGCAGGTCTGCAATATTAATGAGATAAATAAGTTTTGGACAATGTTGGGGGGATCAAATATCCAGGAAACTCCCAGTGGCGTAGGAACTTTGTACAAACAGGGGGAGCCGGGGCATATTGCGGAAAGCTAGTGGCGTGGATCATTTTGTTCTTTTGTAGGGTTCCTTCATAGTGTTGCACGTTTCACAAACAGAAGTATAAAATAGAAGCATATCAAAAGATCACCAACTCTTTAATCCAGTCAAAATAATTTTTAATAGCTATACTTGATACATAGAAACTTAATTTATGTCCGATCCCGAATACAATATTCAAATTTAAGGCTTCTCCCACTTCCATTTACCAAAAAATTAAAGTGCTTTCTGTTGTTTTGCTTATAAATTCTTTCCAAATCAATTTTAAAGGCCTCCTCTTTATAAATATGTTATCGGTGCAGGTAATTTGTAGTAGACCTATATAAGGCACCCTTTTTTTGGAAATTGGGAGGGCTGTAAACAATGAGAAAAAAGGTGAAAGCACAAACAAGTGCGCTCATCACCCCCTCTCTCTCTTCTCTTTGTTGTTTATTGTGTGAATTTCCTAAAAAAAGTATATTTTTTAATTCAGCAATGTATCGTAAACAGATGTGGTGCGATAATTTCTCCTGGGGGAGCTGAGCCCGTCTGAAATATTCCAGGGGGAGCCACAGCTCCCCGGTTCCTACGCCCTTGGAAACTCCTATACCATCCCATGTCCCTGATGCTGATTTTTAAGTTTGGAGTTTTCTGTATAAAATTGTTCCAATAAAATTAATTCAATGTAATTTTACCCCAAGACTGGGACTATTGTTTTATGTAAATATGTAGCAAATATTAACCTGCACACATTTTTACGGTTGTTATTATTATTTTTAACTCTGTACCTGGGTTTTAGATTCTTTACCGTCCCTCTTAGATGCAGCCACAGAATTTTTTTCAAGTTTTTTCTCATGCTGAAGTATGCTAGTGAAATAATGTCTAAAATTCTTTGACAGGAAATTTATTGCAGCATTTAAATATCAATTTCAAGCATCATAGCTTTATTGGTAGTTTACCGTCCCCAAGGTTTATTCCTGCACTTTTTGTGGTAAATTATTTTTTTTTTAAATAAATTTAATACAATGAATAATTGTTTATAAAAAGCAATGAAAAAGCAAGAATGAAGCATTGTGGCTATCAGTTAGTCTTAACATGATTTGCCTAAAAATAGATGGTAATTTTCATTACCGTCCCATCCTTACCATCCCCCTTTTTTTTCTCTCACCATCTGTTTTTTCCTATACCTTCCCTTTTTTTTTTACCTTACCATCCCTTCTTTAAAACCCCTTATAGACAATACTATACCAAAATTTTGTACTGAAAATACTATATTGTTATTATCTCTTATTTGAATGTCCTGTGAACAGGGTTGGGTTTAAGAGGTCAAAAACCAGTTTTTTACCTGACATAGGTTTAAACAGAGTTTTAAGCATTTTTAATCATCAAAAATACCAATTTTTAAATATATTCAGAAAAATAACAACAAAAAAAAAAATGCTGTTAGTATAGCAAGATACAATATTGCTTTTTTTAATGATAGTGCAGTTTAATTTTAGTATTTATTTTACTGTAATCAAATATATAATTATAAATTTTTCTTTGTTTATGATTAAATTGCCAAATTTTTTATGTGCATATTTATTGTGGCTTTTTAGTATACTTGATTGTGTTACTTATTTAATAAATATATATAGTAATAATAAACCATTTTAAGAAATGAATTCAATCACAACACCACAAATGTATATATGTGTATGTATATATATATATATATATATATATATAAAACACAGAACAATAAAAAAAACATTTATTTTACAAATAAGAAAAGAATGAAATACTAGGATAAAATGACAAAACATGATATTTTAATACTTTTATCTCCAAATTAATTTTAGTTAGTGACTGACAATCACCTCTTACCGATGAAATTGTTTTATTTATGGAATATCTCTTGAAATTTGGGACAAATGAATAATTCACCATACCAGTAAGAAAAAAAATAGTTTATAACTTAGTCTGAAACCTGTTCCAAAAGTGAAAGTAATCTAATAATAATAATAACAAAGTGGGTAAGTGTGATCACAGATCGCACAGAGGGTTTAGTTTAATATTCCTTTCAAAACACTTTATTTTTTAATTAATAAAGCCAAATTGATATAATTTATAATTATTAAATCCTTAAAACCGCACATAAAAAGGTAAAAAATGCTAAGGTTTAAAAAAAAAATCCCCCCCCCCCATCCACGAAATTTCTCATGCCATTCTTTTGAAAACTTTTTATTATGTGTTATAAACTATCTTAAAGTTTCAAACAGATCGCTGTGTTAGATTTCCTAATTTAAATAAAATCACGTTCTTTTAATTCCACATTCCACCACCAGGGAGCACATTTTATTAACAAAACAGTATCTGAACAAAACTCCTCTCTACAACTTATCTGTAGATACATTAGTGGGAGGGGGGGGGGGGGCTTAAACATTAATTTAAGATATTTGCTGAAATTACTATGCTAAAATAGTGGTATCGACACTTATGATTTTTTTTTATACTGAACAAGTAGCATTTATCTCAGGACTCCATCAAAAAACCACACATATAATGGTAAAAAACGCTAATGTTTAGAAAAAAATGTAACACCCCTCCCTCCCTTCCCGAAATTTCTTGCACCATTATTTTAAAACTTTTTATTATGTGTTATAAACTATCTTAAAGTTTGAAACAGATCGCATTGTTAGATTTTATAATATACAGTCTGTCACGGTATATCATGGTCTGTTAGTTTCACATTTCACCACCAGGGAGCGTTCTCTGCTCTTAATAAAAATGTATCTGAACAAAACTCCTTTCTACAACATATCCATAGATACATTAGTCAAGGGGGTGGCAGTCTTAAACACCAATTTAAGATATTTGCCAAATTACTATTCTAAAATAGCGGTATCAACACTCACGAAATTTTTTATATTGAATAAGTAATATTTATCTCATCATGCAGGGGCAAAGCAGGCGGTGGGGGGTGGACACCTCAGATGCATAATGTCATTAAGCGGTCACAGATCTTTCGAATGATATATTACTTGACGAGTATCGGCAAAATCCAGAAAAGTGCCTCCTATTGAAGGAGCAAAGGGGGGGATGAAACCACAGATGCATAACATGATTAAGCAGTCACAGACCTTTCCTATGATATATCACATGACAGGTAACTGCAAAATATAGAAAAGTGGCCCCCTTATGAGGGAGATGGATATTTATCAAAAAATGGAGATTGCCATTTGATCAGCAGGGAAAAGTTAGCTTCGCTGGAGCCTTCTCAGTTATATTTCTCTCCGCTGTGGCTCAATTAGGGTCAAAGTTATGGCCCATAGAAAAAATAGCCCCAAACATTCGGGGGGGAGGGGCTGCGAGGTAAGGGTGCCTTGTAACATTGATTCTTTGAATATGTTAACAAGAAATTTATTTACCTTTAAAATAAGGTGTATGTTTAGGGGGGGGGGGGGGGGTGCAAACATCAGTATTTCATACTTATCGAAAAATATTTAAAAGGGGCCCTACCCAAGCCCCTAATAGAGTTAGAGGAAATCGGAAAACGCCAAAATAATCATTAGGAATAGTTTGCTGGGCCGCTGTAGAGCTAATTTGGTGTGAGATCTAAGCTCTACGCCCAATAGGAACCGAGATATTTAAGGAAATGTGAAAAAAAGATAGGATTTCTTTGCAGAAGAGAATAAGTTTTAAAGTGCTAAGTTGGCCCCTGTGGGTTACAATGAAAACAACCATGATAGCACAAGACCCCTTAAGACACAAGATCATTGGAATTACTTTCAAATTTTCATATTTAAAAGAACTGGTTCCATTATAAGTGTGATGTTTGTGCACGCCCTCTTGCCTATAGAAGCACCCTCTGTGGCCGACAGAGGAGAAACAGAGCAGAACCTGGAAAGGCTTCGCTTAAGAAGGTGATCCATAAATACTGAGAGTGGTTTTGGCTACTGCCAGCCGTGAAGAGTCAAAAGACAACTATAAGATTTGCTTGATATGACTGTGTCATGTGTCAATTTGTTTGTGTTCACCATGCCATCCTGTGTGTCAAATAAATATGTGTGATGTTTAAATAATTGGCCAATCTTTTGAGAAAAGCCCGCACATGACCATCCGGTTCTCCTTACAATGGTGTCAGAATAAACTGTAAGATTTGGCCAACAAGTGAATTTAACGTGCATTACGGATACCCTATCGGGTTATCTTTTTACGGAGGTAAGACTATTTATTAGATCATTTTAAATATGGCAGATAAATTGTCAAAATTAAAAAAAGCTTGAGGTGTAACAAAAAGTTCTATAACGTCCATAATTTAAAAAATTGAAGACAATTACATGTCCGACACGCCGAACTTAGATGATCTGGAAGAAAACTTAGCAATGTTAGAACCAAAAGTCAGCAATTTAAAACAAGAGAACAACGAAATTTTATCATTAATTGATGATTTATCTGAAGTTGAAAAAGATGCTAAGGCGTCGTACGAGTACCAGGAAAAAAATTACGTTCTGGAAGTTCAGAGTAAATAAGAAACTAAAACAAAAAGATGGAAAAGACCCCCTTCCCCCCCCCCTCTGTATGTCCCGCAAATAATAGGTGCATAGAATTTCCTAACACGGTACAACTACCGACACTTGAAATCGAGAAATATTATGAAGATATTAAGCTTTTCCAGAATTTTTGAAACTCGTTTAAAACAGCGGTACATGACAATGAACACCTGTCAAATATTGAGAAAATGAATTCCTGTATATCTCGGCGCATAACACGCACTTTTAACCCTAAAAAATCACTTCATTTTTCCGTGTGCATGTTATACACAGAATACAAAATGGTTGATGCAAAAACATAAGAAAACATTCCGCATTTTTAGAGCTATATTTAAATGCATTTAAATATCCATATAAACCAAGAAACTTTCAATGTATAGTTACTTAATCTTCCTTTACCAGATAACATAATGCTCGTTATACTCGTCCTCATTTATGTTTTCAGGATTCCACTGTCACTTTCATCTAGCCATAAATATGATTAGATCCATTTATTCTTTATTTATTTATTTATTTATTTTTTTTTTTTTTCGTCTCTTCTATGGGATCTAATCGTATCTCAAACTAAGAGACTTCTGAGGGTTTTTTTTAAGCTCACAGAGGCTCTCTTAAGCTCACTTAAGCTCTTTCTCATTTTCTATCAATAGTTTAACACATTTTCGTTTATCCAGCCCTTCTCATGGGCATGAACAAAAACTCAATTTGGAAAATTACCAAGTAGCTTTTTTTTCGTTTAAAAATTACCATTTTTTTTTTTTAATTTGGTTCTTTAGCTAATCAAGAAAGAGCCAATGTGAAGTGGGCTTTTTCGTGTCTCATAGTTTTAAATGGAACTGTTTTTAAACCTAACTATAGGATAATCACAAAACACCAGTCTTCATTTACATTTAATAAAATCTTTGAAACCTAGTTTCAGATACCATAAAAGGTGCTTAAAAGATATATTTCGGTCCTTCCTGGACCATTTTCAATTTTCTACTGCTTCAGACTCTCTTCCGCTGGGCCACTTTTCGGATCCCCCTCCTCTTCTTCCCATATTTGCATCTTTTCGTAATCATTTCTCTCCAATTTTGCTCCACCAGCGCATGTTCCATGCGGTTGATCGCATTGTTCTCACTCACAATCTCCACGGCCTCTCTCTTTAAGGCATGATTAAAGTTTTCATAATTTGCCAATTTTTTAGTACGCTCAAATTCGATTTCCACCTTTTCCTCTGCATTGAGCCTTGCTAAAGCTGTTGTTAGTCTTCCTTTCTTTATGTCCTCCTTGTGCTCTTTTACTCTTTTTTCTATTCTTCGCTTCGTCACTCCAATATAACATTTTTCGTCCCCATTTTCGTTTTTTAGATTGATTCTATATACTCCCGAAGTTTTCATATTATCTATTCTGTCTTTTTCATTTTGTATTATCTGAAAGATATTTCTATTAGGCTTTATTGCTATATTAATGTTATATTTCCTGGCTTCCTTTTTAAGCACATTAGCTGCTCCTTTATCATATCCAGGGATGCCGCGGACGCGCTATAGCGCGTAAATTACGCGAAAAATCGGAGACGGGACGCAAAAAAAAAAATAGCTCTTACGCGTCCCGTGGGACGTGTAATTTCGTCAAAAAATCGTGGAAAACAACCGATTTTCGTCAAAGAATCGCGAAAAAAGCGCAAATCTCATCAAAATATCGCGAAAAAATAGCGTATTTCGTCAAAGCATCGCGAAAAAAAAGCGAATTTCGTCAAAAAATCGCGGAAATAAGCGCAAATTTCATGAAAATATCGCTGAAATAAGTGCAAATTTCATCAAAATATTGCGAAAAAACGCGATTTTCGTAAAAGGGCCGTGACAAATTAGCGTATTTCGTTAAAAGATCACGAAAAAATAGCGAATTTCGTCAAAAAATCGCGGAAAAAAGCCGAATTTTGTCAAAGGATCGCGAAAAAAAGCACAAATTTCATCAAAATACCGCGGAAAAAAGCCGATTTTCGTCAAAGGATCGCGAAAAAATAGCGTTTTTCGTCAAAGGATTCCCCAAAAATAGCATTATGTCGCCAAAAATTTACGTAAAAAAGCCGATATTCGTCAAAGGATCGCGAAAAAAGCACAAATTTCATCAAAATATCGCGGAAAAAACGCTATCTTCGTAAAAGGGCTGAAACAAAATAGTGTATTTCGTCAAAAAAAAAAACGCGGAATAAAGCCGAATTTTATCAAAGTAGCGCGGGAAAAAACATTATTTTCGTGACATGCTTGCGAAAAAATAGCGAATTTCAACAAAAGGATCGCGGAAAAACGCGAATTTCGTCAAAGTAACGCGGAAAAAACGCGAATTTCGTCAAAGTAACGCAGAAAAAACGTGAATTTAGTCAAAGCACCAAAAAAGATGTGCAAACTAAACTTATAGGTAGAAAATTCATAAAATGGGATTTAATTTTTTTTTAATGAGATACTTAAAAATACAGCATGATTTCAGTGTACTTTGATAATATATATATTCAGTAGGTGGACCAGTGAAAAATCCCCCCCCCCCCCTCCCTCTTACTGCATTGAAATGCCTCCCGCCTTCGGAACATTTAAGATTTGATACTTATTAGTGATTTAGATGTAAATTTCCCTTCCAAGGAAAATGTCTGATTCCAACACAGATCTATGCTGACAAATAATTCAATGGGAAGTATAATGAAAGCACCCATTCATTCAACAAAAAGTACACCTTTACTTAATATAAGTATTCTTTTTTTCATCAAAAATATCTTTTTCAATAAACCCGTCTTGCCCCTTTTTAAAAGAATGCGATCATTAGTGATACTTGTTAGTGGAACTTGGTATCTTCTACTCTCAAATAAACATTATTTTACAATTAAAATTGTATCTTGCATTTTTACTTTTAAAAAAGTAAAGAAAATTTCTCTTAATATTTTTTAAAAATATCTTATTTGAGTGCAAATAATACTAGTTTTAATTCATTATTTAATTATTGTTAAAATAATAATTAATGCATTTCATTTATCTTTTCCAAATAAACAAGTTTCATTTATTCCTTTAAAATATAAATTATTATTGATGGGGACCCGCTTTTGTAAAAAAGGGACCCAGGTTTTTTCAAGTGCAGCGGCATCACTGGGTATAGCTCTTGTAAAATTTGTTCGTGCATTTTGTGCGGGGGTTATGGTCGATAGTTTTTTAATACGCTTTTTGTGTAACTTGTCCACTAAATGGGTTTTAAAACCAGCCGTTTTTGCTATTGTCTTTATTGTTTTAATCTCTTCTCTTAATTCTTTATTGGAGCAAATTTCAATAGCTCGATTGACATAGGCTCTTAGGGCAGCCCATTTGTAACTTTTTGTGGTTTTACATTTTTCCTTAATAATATTGTTAGCATTTGTAGGCTTTCTGTATACCGTTGTTCTAATTTCTTCATCTGTTCTTATTATTTTCACATCAAGGAAATTTAGGATTCCCCCTTCTTCCATTTCCAATGTGAACTTAATGTTTTTGTCCATCTCATTCATCTCCTTTAGAATCTCTTCCGGATTTTCTCCTCCTTTTATCAACACGAAAACGTCGTCCACATATCTTAACCAGGTCTTGATTTTTCCGCCTTGATTGTCCAGTATTTTTGCCTCTAGATCTCACAATTTAAATTCGGCTAAAATGCCTGATATAGGCGACCCCATGGGGAGGCCATCGGTCTACTTGAAAAAGCGGCCATCAAATGAGAAGTAACTCTCATTTATTACTAAGTTACTTGATCTAACATATACATCTGCCATTTGGTTTTTTCCAAATCTTTTCTCTAGTTTTTCATTTACTACATTCACTATCTCCTTTGGATTTACCGAGGGATACAGTTCTTTCACATCGAAACTTACAAGTACATCATCTTTTTCAATACTTATTTCCCTGAACTTTTTTATAAACTCCTGTATTGATGTTAACGTGTTTTCCGATGCTGGCAGAATTTCGCTGTATATATTTTTCATTATCTTCTCCAATTGATATGTAACCCCTTCCATTTTATTTACTATTGGCCTCATTTTATAAGGGTTCTTGTGATCCTTTAATCTCCCAAACAACCTTGGTGTTATTGAGGCCCCATTGAAGTTGAACATTGTATATTTAGGCCATTTCGGATCTTTTATTATGGCTTTTGTTTTTTCAATAAGTGCTGGGTTAGGGTCTCTTTTTAATTCTGTTGCTTTCATTCCCTCAATTGTTTCTAGCATTTTCTTTATGTAATCCTTTCTTGGCATCATTACTATTTTTCCTGTCTTGTCCGTCTAAAGAAAAGTGATATCTTCCCTCTTTTTAAGTTTATTCAGTTCCTTTCTATCTTCACTATCCATTCCATTCTCTTTGATTTTCTTTGAGGTATTACCTTGAATTTTTCCCCTCATTATATTCTGTTCAAGTTTAGGCATCTTTTCGATAATTTCCTTCATTTTAGGTATCGTGACCTTCAAGTTAATGTCATTATCTAAGATGTACTTCGGTCCCTTCTTTAGCAGACTGTCTTGGTAATTATTAAGTTTTTCTTTCGTAAGATTCAAATACTGAAATTCCTTGTCATCGTTTCTTATTGGAGTTTGCTTTCTTTTCAGCCAGAATTTTAACTTTCTGCTTTGGGCCTGCTCATGTCTTTCTTTTTCGTATGCTGCTATGCTCTTAACCTTATTACTATACTCCTTCATTTTCTCCTCTGTAAATACACTTTCCACTTTTTGCTTTCAATCGCTTCACCTGCTCCTTAAGGTATGCTATTTTGGCAAATTTTCTCCTGATAATTTTATTCAAAATCAATCTCTCAAATTTTATCGTATCCACATAGAACTCTTTTTTCAGGGTTTTATTTCCTATCCTTATAAATTTAGGTATTATTTTAAAGTGCTTACACTCTTGCAGAAAGTTTTTATGCCTTACTTCGCGCTCATATTTTAGGTGCGATGTTTTTCCACAGTTTATACTCCATCTTCAAGTGATTACAATACCCCTCGTTTTTCCATAGAAAAATTCCCAATGGCAAATTTTATAAACACTGTTTATCTATATCCATCGATTCAGGCACGAAAAGGTCACAATACAGAGTTTTCCTTGCTCTTGAGTTTAGGGGGAGGGGAGGAAGGCAGTGAAGTACTTTGCTATTAACAGTTTATAGGTTTTATGCAGAGAGTTCCGTAAGGATATATTTTCTAACATACTGTACTAAAGATATAAATTTACCGTTGTTAAACAAAATCTTTCAGAGGTAAATACCAGGATTTCATATATGGTCATAAAGTGCCAAGTAAAAGAATGCTTTAAAGTTCCCTATAAAAGTCATATAGGAGTCTTAAAAAGAGAGAAGAGTAATAATATTCATTCAACTTTAGTAAATGGCGTTTTAAGAGATTTAAATATATTTCCATATACGAGTATATTATCACTTAACATTGATAACGAAACAAGTTGAAGTTTTGGTAAACACAAGTGCTGTTTTTAACATATTCAAATACATATAAGTTCTATAGGTGAAAGCTGGGAAATTGAGTTAGTAGCCAGTGGCCAGTAGACTCAGTTTCATTAGTGGCCACTATAATGTTTCAAACTTTCTTGACATCTACATAAACTATAAGCGTTGTATATATACATATTTTTCTATAAATCAGAGTTTTATTCCAGCCAACTATTCATGATAAGAATACGGAAGCAGTCAAAATTGAAGAAAATTACTTTAACCCTTTCGTGGGTGCTGTTATAGGTCAAAACTGGGAAATTTCATTAGCGGCCACTGGCCGGTAGAACTAGTTTTTTAAGTGGCCACTTTTTTAAAACTAGTGGCCACTTTTTTATTTAAAAATACTAAACAGCAAAATTTCTATAAGTATTCATCTAAAACTGAATAGCCCAAATAAATATGTTAATGTAAATATATTGGAACCAAAAAAAAGCAGAATCCTTGATGAAATGCAAGAAAATTTTATTCTCTCCTTGTAAACAAGTGGCCGGAAGGTGGCCGCTGATAGACAATTTTTGACTGGCCACTTTTTCTCATTTACTGGCCCTGTGGCCGGTGGCCAGTGCTAATTTTGACCTTTAGGTGCTGTCCTTTAAAAAGGACACCTAACTGTTATTTTACTGGCACCCATAATATTTAATTAAAATTTTCCTTTTCTAACGTACTTGAAAATAAACAAGTTCGTATTTACAAATAAATTCGTTTATATATTCTGCTGTAATTCGTATCTGCTGTAATGCTGCTGTAATGTATTCGCGTAATTTACGCGCTATAGCGCGTCCGCGGCATCCCTGGATATGATAAAGGAGCAGCTAATTTGCTTAAAAAGGAAGCCAGGAGATATAACATTAATATAGCAATAAAGCCTAATAGAAATATCTTTCAGATAATACAAAATGAAAAAGACAGAATAGATAATATGAAAACTTCGGGAGTATATAGAATCAATCTAAAAAACGAAAATGGGGACGAAAAATGTTATATTGGAGTGACGAAGCGAAGAATAGAAAAAAGAGTAAAAGAGCACAAGGAGGACATAAAGAAAGGAAGACTAACAACAGCTTTAGCAAGGCTCAATGCAGAGGAAAAGGTGGAAATCGAATTTGAGTGTACTAAAAAATTGGCAAATTATGAAAACTTTAATCATGCCTTAAAGAGAGAGGCCGTGGAGATTGTGAGTGAGAACAATGCGATCAACCGCATGGAACATGCGCTGGTGGAGCAAAATTGGAGAGAAATGATTACGAAAAGATGCAAATATGGGAAGAAGAGGAGGGGGGATCCGAAAAGTGGCCCAGCAGAAAGCCAGTCTGGACCAGTAGAAAATTGAAAATGGTCCAGGAAGGATCGAAATATATCTTTTAAGCACCTTTTATGGTATTTGAAACTAGGTTTCAAAGATTTTATTAAATGTTTTTAAACATATATTTTATACACTATTTGTTTCCCATTATATCGAACATAACTGGCATTTCGTCCATAATTCAAATTTGAGACAAATCGTAGTTTTTCTTCATTTGTTTATCAACGACTCTGGTTTGTTTCCATGGGGAAAACTTGATGCGTGTTACACGGCAGTATATGCCAGAAATACAAATATATACTCTCAAATTAGTGATGCGTGTTATATGCCAGGGCATGTTATACGTCGGGATATACGGTATTTATTCAGTTATTTAGGTGGGATTGTGTATAATTCTATATTGGGTTTTGCGTTATCTGATAAAAATTACATAGAAGCCGTGGACGTACTTAAAAAACAGTTTGGTAGAAAAGATTTAATTATTACCAGTCATGTTAATACACTGTTAACTTTAAAACTGGTAGCAAAATCTCATGACGTCACGTCATTACGTAAATTATATGTTGACATTCAAACCCAGATTCGCAGTCTCGGGTCATTAGAAATGGAATCTGATAGTTTTGATGCACTTCTGACTCCAATAATTTTAAAAGCACTACCGTATAATATATCTCTGGAATTTAGTAAAAAAAGTGTCAAAAACTTTGAATCCAATTACGGTGTGGATGAATTATTATCATTTATCCGAAATGAATTGGAAGGAAGAGAAAAGCAGAGTCAAATAATTAATGTCTCTTCTGATTTTTCATCAAAACAATCAGATTTATTACCCTAATTTAGACAAAAGATTAACAAAACATTTGGCGTCAGTGTATCTCAAATGTCTGCTGGAGAGAGTGTTTATTTGGGAAGGCAGTTAATCAGCATTTAACTGAAAATGACAGATATTCAATTCAGGAAAGAATTAATAAATTGAAAGCTGAGAGCAGATGTTTCTTGTGCTTGAAGCGAAAACACATAATTAAATATTGTACCGAAAAAACTAAATGTAGGCTGTGTTTCAAATTACACCACGTGTCAATTTGTAATTCTTTAGTTGGGAAGGGTGATAAATTAAAAAAAGAAAAACATGAAAATGCACTGTCAGCTACAGTAATCTCGCAAAATGTATTTGACTTAGGACAGGTGCGAGAAAAGAAAAAATTAATTGAACCACTTCAATTCATAGACTTAGAATTTGAAAATAGAATTTTGCGAGGAGTCATCGATAGCGGTACTCAGATTTCAATTATAAAGAGTGATTGTGTACCAGAGCATTTTAGAGTGCTATACAGTTCAATTATACTTAAATCAGCTTTCGGACATCAGTTAAGAGCACCGTTAATAAACATTCCACTAAGCATAGCGGCTGATAAATTACACTGCAGGGTGTTCCCAAAAATAGTAATAACATGTGCGATGGTTGATAATTTAATTAATGATCTACTGTTATCTTTAAATGCTCATAAGGAATTAAGCACGATAAGTGAATATAACGAACCCGACACCACCATAAATGATTGTAGTACTATGAATTTACCCCGTACGAGAGAAAACAACACGGTAGATTTAGATTTAGCTTGTTCTGCTAGAGGCTGGACAGATTAAAACAGGAAATGTAGACAAGAATAATTGATATTATTCTCGATATTATTGATATATTGATAGCAACTGTAATACAAATACTGGCAATTTCACGAACGACTCAGAAAAATTTAAATGGGAACAAAAGAGGGATGCATCACTAAATGAGTGTTGGACAGATGCCAAAAATGAGCATAATAATTATTTTGTTCTGGAAGACCTGTTATATCATTGTGACAAAATATTAGGGGAAACGTTACATCAATTGCTCGTACCTGAGCCGCATAGAAAGCAGTTACTAGAGCTTGCTCATTCAAGTCCTTGGGGTGGACATTTAAGAAAACAAAAGACCACTCAAAGATTAAAATATTCTTTCTTTTGGCCTGGGATTAAGACAGATGTGAGCGAGTTTTGCGGCAAATGTTTGTCCTGTCAGCTTTGAGCGAAAGCAAATAAGTTTGATAATATACCAATAACTCCAGTTACTCGTCCTGACGAGGCGATGCAGATTGTAAATATAGACATTATAGGTCCAATAGAACCTGCTAGTGGAGGATACAAGTACGTACTGACCGCGGTAGACCAGTGTACGCGATGGCTGGAAGTGGTCTGTTTATGAAATCTTTTTGCTAAATCTACATGCGATGCCCTTTTACAGATATTTTCACGGACCGGAATTCCCAAATTAATAGCTAGCGATCAGGGTAGAAACTTCACTTTGGCCCTCACAAAGGAATTTATGAAACATTTAGGGACGTCCCTGTGGTTTTCCATTCCGGTGTACGCACAGTCAAACGGATTAGTTGAAAGATGGAATGGAGTACTTAAAAGAATGATACACCATGTTATAAGAGAAAATGCTGGAAGATGGCATAAACACATACCCTTTTTGTTGTGGGCATACAGGGAGGGGCCAAATGCTACAACAGATGTTAGTCCATTCCAGATGTTATATGGTAGGTTTCCAACTGGTTCTCTTTCCATATTAAAATCACCCTGAACTAATGAGACACCTTTACCAATTGGTCAGTTAGGCTCAGTTACCAATTACTTAAACGACCTGAAAATAAAGTTAGAAAAAGCAGCTGAGCATGCCGGAATTTCTTACAAGGATCAGCAGCAGGCTTACGCTTATTATCACAACAGGAAAGCTGGGCATAAAGAATTTAAACCGAATGATCAAGTTATTGTATTAATTCCAAACAGTAATCACAAAATATACGCTAGGGGGACAGCACTGGCTACGATACTCGAAATCTCCCTATAGTTATTTAGTACAATTGCCAGATAATAGTATAAAGCATTTACACGCGAATAAAATCAGAGAATTAAAAGCTCAGGCAACACACATAGGCATCATCTATGATGATGATATCGATGATATCCCTCGGATTACTAAAGACTATCCAAATAACCTCCACCAAAAATTACACCTGGACCATTTAACAGAAAATGAGAGGGAGCAACTGATCGACATATTATGTAGACACTCCAACCTTCAGTCGGGAATCCCTAAAATTGCAAATGTAGGAGAACATCAAATTAAATTAAAACCTGATAACCAGCCAAAACGTCAGAAGCTCTACAGAATCCCAGAGGCACTCAAAAGTGAAGTTGACAGACAAATCGAAGAATTATTAAGTTTAGGAATAATCAAGCACTCGGAGAGTGAATATGCTCACCCGGCAGTATGTGTAGCCAAAAAAGACTCCTCAGTCAGATTATGCATTGATTATAATCAACGCTGTTGTGATAATTAAATATCGATAATTATCGATATTTAAACTCACAGACAGAAGTCGACTCATTCCCTATGCCTAACGCTACAGACTTGCTCTACAAGGTCGCTCCAGCGAAATTCATCAGCCTGTTGGACTTACTGAAAGGGTACTGGCAGATAAGATTAAGTGAAGACTCTTGCCGGTTAACGTCTTTCGTCACACACCGAGGACAGTAATCCTTCGTAGTCATGCCATTCAGGCTACGTAACGCAGCAGCCACCTTTCAAAGGTCCATGAATCGCACTTTAGTCCAACATAAAGAATACGCCGAAACGTATATAGATGATATGGTAGTTTTTTCTGATAAGTGGACCGATCATCTCAAGCACCTAAACGCTGTTCTGACAAGCCTCGAAGAAGCAAGCCTGGTGGTAAATTTTCAGAAATGTGCATTTGCACGACCCCAGATAAAGTTCCTAGGACATGTGGTAGGATCAGCTAGACATGCTCCTGATCCAGAGAAAGTAGCAGCTATCCAAAATTTAGAAGTGCCAAAATCCAAGAAAGATGTCAGAAGCTTATAAGGTCTTCTCTCCTATTATAGGTCCTATATCCCGACATTCTCTGAAATAGCCCGCCCATTGATTGAAATTATAAAAAAATGTGCTCCTAATGAGGTTACCTGGACTGAGCAGTGTGAAACAGCTTTCTGTGATCTGAAGCAGGCAATCAGCCAAACGCCAATTTGTTATTCGCCGAACTTTATGAAACCCTTCATTATTCATGCAGATGCTTCATCGTATGCGATAGGTGCTTGCCTAATCACAAAAAGATGAAAAAGACCAGGAACATCCCATTGCTTTATTAGCAAAAAACTATCGAAATGCCAAGAACATTATGCCACTATAGAGAAGGAAGCCTATGTGGTTATCTTCGCTCTAAAATAATTGGAACATTATATATATGGCTCGCAAGTGACTGTTGTGAGTGACCACAACCCTCTGAAATTTTTAACAGACTGTGCATCCCAAAGTGCACGTCTTCAAAGGTGGGCTCTGGCATTGCAGCAATTTCAAGCCCACATATCTTATCAACGTGGAAAACTCCACACTAATGAAGACTCTTTAAGTAGACTATATGCCTCACACTGGGCTTAAATGAAAGAAACTTTGCCTTTCAAAAAACTTATGATAAACTTTTGATTTATTTTGTTTGTGATCACATGTACCTTCAAGACTTTTCTGAATACGACTTTTGTGGACATTAGTGGATTGAACATTATTATTTGAACTTTAAAATATTTATTCTAGAACTTTAATGTATTAATACTAGTACCATAATCTCATATTGCATAGTATCTTAGTTATCTTTTTTTTAGTTATCATTATGTAAAGTAAGTATTGTAATTTTGATTTTTATTAATAGTGTGTAAGGATGGGCGTATTAAGATTTAACGTATTAGGATAAAAAACCCTGTTACTATACTGGAACCTAATATTGAATTAATATGTTATCGAAAAGCCCCTGTTAATTAAATAACATATTGTTTTAAATGGCAGCGTCTTCATTCACTTTCCTTAATCAAGAATTCAATTTCGTGCCTCTAAAATAGAACAATATTCACTAAAAGCGTCCTCAATTGTTTCTTTTCAGATGTGCGCCCTTAGTTTGGCCCATCTTCACCCTCTAGTTATGGGTAACTCTGTTAGGTGTGTGGTGTTAAAAATTTATTTTGCATTTCGTCAATCTCTAATGCATGAATAGTAATGCCTTGCAGCTCTAATTAAATGCTTTTTTAGCTTGGTGCCTGGTGCTGGGTCATCAGCATCACCATCACATACTTTCACCGACTGTGATGGCACAAAGTAGATCATAAACGAAACACTGGCACAAATAGTAAATCAGGAAAACCTCTGAAAATTTCTAAGAAGAAAGCTCATGGCTGACATGTTTTGTACTCATGAATCGTATATATTGCCTTCATTTAGCATTTCCATAACAATGAGTCAAGTTCGACTTATAAAACCCAGCAAAGTTTTTGTCTAACTTTTGATCTGAGCAATTTTTTTTCAACTAAAAATATATTTTCGTGTTTTTTCGCTTGCTTCTAATTTTGAACGAGTAATTTTTGTTGAATTTTGCAGTATATTTCATTTATGTTATGTAAAGGAAAAAATCATTGATCCCCCCTCCCCCTTAAAATAATGCAGCGAAACATGAGTTCAGGTTCATTAAATTTATAAAAAGTACCATTTTGCAACATTTAAGTAAAATACATTTATTCATAATTTTATCTTTTAAAAATTTTAATTCTCGATTTTGAATAGAAAATCTATTTCCAAAAATAAGAAAACATTGTTTTGCTACATTCAAATAAAATCCATGAATTTATAATTTTTTATTTCATTAGCACATTTAAAACGGGTACATTAAAACTTCAATTGATTTCAGCTGAAAGCAGGTACAACAGTTGAAACAAACCACAGATAATTCCTTAATTCATTCTGAATTACGCCATCAGGAAATCTAATTCTTAGCATATAAAATGTTCTTTTATTGTTTAATAAGCTTCTGAATAAACAGAGATACTATAACATCTTTCAATTATTTATCTGTTAAAATTTTCTGCGGTCAATATAACATTTGCTTCTTTTGAAACATTTGTTACGAAAATGTTTTAAATTTAAAAGATGCGCTAAAGGATAAATTTGTCTCGGTGATTACATTTGATCCCGGTAGCAGAAAGTTCCTGATGGGTGACGTGCGTCACAGATTTTCTTTTCCCTTTTGCAGATTTATTTTTCCATTGGATTTTTTTCCAACTTTATATTATGTTTAGTTCTTTATTATTTATTACTAAAACTTAAGATTATTATTAATAAAAATGAGTAAAATGATTAATTAATTAAAGGTTCATTTGTAACATTTTACCTGCAGATTATTTTCAGTCCCTGAAAGATCTGTCGCAGACACTTGGAGAATTTTCTGCTATTGGGCATTTGATTAAATGTGTTTATTTACGCCATGTTTTTTGGAATGAATAGAGCGTTTTGCGTTGGGCGGTTTATTTGAACACTTAAGAGTTTTTACTATGTACTCATATAGGTTTTTTAGGGCATGGGGTGGGGGCGAGGAGGATTCTCGCCCTATAAATTTTGTTTTTTGGCCAAGTTTTTTTTTTTTTTTTGTCATTGTTTTAATTTGCTGAAAAAAAGAAAGAATCCAATAATTTGTGAGAAAACTTAATTTTAGTACAGTTGTAATTAATTTGAAAAAACATATTTGTACGAACGAAATTTGTTTGGATGAATTGCATTTGATTAAAAGTATATAAATAAAATTGTTGTGTCCTTGTGAAATTAGCTTTGAATATGCATTGATAGATATGGTTGCTATGAAGTCGGGGATCAAATTTCTCTTTTTTAATACTTTCTAACGTAGTTGAAAAGTGTTTATGATTTCAGTTTGTCTATCTGTCTGTCCTTGCTTTAACTCGCGTAAATATAGTCCGATTGCCATGAAATGGATATATCTTATTTGGGTTTAGTATGGCATGTTCGATATTGTAAAGGAAGTGCGTATAACATTTTTGGTTCATGTACAGGGCCACTCAAAAGAATTCTGTTAATTACGGTCTATGGGGAAAAATCGCTTGCTGTGTATTTTAATGATATTACAGTATTTAAAACATACTGAAATTGATATAAATCACTGAGGTGTACTACAAGGTTCTTGATATAGAATAGGTATAGTGCATATAGGTAGATATGCATAGAACTTATCGTTTATTTACAGGAACACACAAAAGTATTTGGATATAGAAGAAAATGAGCAATAATTGAACTATTGAAGCCATGAACAATAACTGCTGGAAGAGCGTTTTCAAATGTGGTATGCATTTTTAAATTTAACTATTTTTAAAAAATTACTTGATGTATATAAATTCTAGATCATATACAAGGTTGAACAACAGTTCTCAACAACATTCGTTTATTGGCTGAAATTGCTGCGCAGAAATTTTAAAATGTATTATGCGTTTAACTGAACATCCTTTTTACATACTATATAGTATGCACCCCTATCTGTAGATCATATATAGGGCTGCAAAAAATCATATATTTTAATGACTCTTCATGGTAATCGGAGAAATCGTGTTTTCAAATGCATTATGCGATTTCCAAATTGTTCATTAAGACGTCATCTTCCACCTTTATAAATTGTGATGTTTTGTTATGGTATTCTGAATGTGTTGGAAAGTGATTTATTTCATAATCTATGCTGTATTCATGTTTTTTGGGGGGGGTGGGGGTTAGAAATCGTGTTGTTAAAACTGTCTTAATTATTATACAGAGTGTCTCTTATCATTTACTAATAACTAATTTCTAAACCGTTAGGTTTAGAGGTACAGTTCCAATTGCAAAAATGTTTCATATTTTGTTCTGCTTCACATAAAAATCGATTTACATTACAATAATTACTTTTTAAATAGATAAGAAATTACAAATTTTATACAATGCTTGGGTCCTATAAGTTTTATTTAGAAAAAGTTTTTCCATGTTCTAACAAGTAAAACAGCAAAAAGTTATTCTTTTATGGTCAAAACTTAATGAGTTATAATACTTAGAATTTTTTGAAAATTTTTAATGTTTTAATCACAATAAATGGAAAAACACGATTTTAGTGTCAGAAAACGCTAAAAATGCAAGAAATTCTAAGTATCGTAACTAGGTAAGTTTTTATCTGGCAAAAATTATGTTTTCAATCACAAACTAATTTTGATTCCTCTCATTAGAAACAGCATTTATAATTATGTCAAAAAACTATTCCAAACATTTTGTTTAAAAGGCCTTCTAATTAAAATATTCGTTGACCATTAGTTACATGTTATAAAAATAACAGGTTGAGTTACCTGTTATAAAAATAACAGGTTGTTGAAATCTGTTACTCGTACAAGTGTGGAACGATGTAACCTGTTAACCAAAAGTAACTATATTTCCCATCTCTAATAGTGTGTTTACTAAAATGTTTATTGAGATCTATTAGATTTTGATTAGTCTTTAAAGACTAAATTAAAACTTCAAATGGGGGAGGTGTGATGTTTGTGTACGCCCTCTCGCCTATAGTGGCCTCTGTGGCCGACAGAGGAGAAACAGAGCAGAACCTGGAATGGCTTCACCTAAGGTGATCTATAAATACTGAGAACGGGTTTGGCTATTGCCAGCTGTGAAGAGTCAAAATGCAATTATAAGATTTGCTTGATATGACTTAGTGTAATGTGTCAATTTGTTTGTGTTAGTCTGTGTTCACCGTGCCGTCCTGTGTGTCAATGTGATGTTTAAATAATTGGCCAATCTTAGAAAAGCCCACATGCGACCATCCGGTCATCCTTACAATAAGTCTCTACAAATCAAGATTTCCTATAGTGCAACAGCAATCTCCAGAAGCATTTTATAGAAATAAAACCAATTAGTTAAATGATAATTAATATCTCAGCTTGTAATTAAGATAGAAGATTGAAATTGACATTGATAAAATCAGCGAAAATTTTTACATCCGGATGTAAAAAAATTTAATTTAAAAATTTTTAATTTCATTTTAAAAAATCCTAATACCAAAAACCATGTGATCTGCTTAAATTGCTCGCATGTCAATACCTCTGCAGATAATGATGACACCTGTTTTTAATTTGTGGAAGAGATTGTTTTTGCAATTTGATAAAAATTCCATGCTTTTGTTGAATTATGAATGCCTTTCCGATCTTGTAATTGGGTTCTTTAATAAATAACATCTGTTATTGATGACTTTTTCAAAATTTTATGATTTGTCATTTGATGTGAGGTGTTCAGCTATAAGTATGCAAACTTTCAAGTCTCCAATATATATAGTTTCTGAGAACGGGCTCGGTGACAGACGGAGGAATGAGACGAATAAGGTTTCGTCAGATGAACGAAATCCTAAAAACATAACAGCAAGCAAAATCGAAAAATTAAAAAAAAAATGGCCTTTGTAGAGATCAACATTAGCTATCCAATGCAAAAAACATTTAATAATATGAAATGGTACACAAAATATTAACCAGGGCTGTGGAGTCGGTGTGGAAAATGGCCAACTCTGACTCCTGAAATTTTAACAAATCTGACTCTTGACTCCGGGGTGGAAAATATACTAGTGTTGCCTGTTGGTTAAAATTATGAGGAAAAGCAAAAAAAAAAAATAAATAAAGCAAAAATTTCTATATTTGGGCATTAATTCTGTTCTTAGGCCTTTGAAAGAAAAAAGGAGAAAAAAAAAATTTCGGCTTTATTAATTTTACAATTTTGTGACCCTCAAATCCGAAAAATCCAACTTCTGAAATCTAAAGAAGAAAAAAATCCCGGAAATTTTACTATTTCGAATCCTCGTATGAAAAGAAAAGACTAATTCGTTATATTTTTGCTGTTATTTCATCTTATTACTCGTGTCCTCCCAAAAAAGAGATTATTCAGAAAGAGATATATTTATAGAGATTTAGTCAGATTCTGTGGATTCTAAAGAAAAAGTTAAAATTTTACATTTCCTGCATTATTTTTACAATTAGGTAGCTTTCTTTACAAAAACCTACCTATTGCAGCCGTTCGGCGGAAAGTGATTTCAAAAAATTTTGTTATATTTTCATCGATCATGACCCCCAGACCCCGAAACCACCCTCCGTTCAAAATTGATATATATATATATATCTGACCTATGTCACACTGTAACTCTCGTATTTATGAACTGATTTGGATGTAATTCGGTGTGTACATAGTACATACCAATGTCTCGACCGAGTTCGTTGGCCAGCTTCAACCGCCAGTTTGTTTCAAGATGGTGGCCATTTAAAAAATTTTAAAAAATTTAAAATTTGAAATGTGGTATCAAAAAATTGAAAATGGAAAAATATTTTTTTCTTATGTATTTGACCTTTATACAAAGACTCCGTAGCAGTTTTTGTTTTGTCTATATCTTAAAAAATGGCTGAGTTATAGCATTTTGAATTTTTAGCGAAGCTGACATTTTGAAACGTCCTGAATTTTGTCACGCGATAAAAGGCGTATTTATGAACCGATTTGGATGCAACTTCGTTTATACATAGTACAGACCAATGTCTCGAACGAGTTCGTTGGCCAGCTTCATCCGCCATCTTGTTTAAAAATGGCGGCCATTTAAAATTTTAAGAAAAATTTAAATTTGAAATGTGGTAGCAAAAAATTGAAAATTGAAAAAATATTTTTTTCTTATGTGTTTGAGCTTGATAAAGATTCGGGAGCAGTTTGTGTTTCGTCTATATCTTAAAAAATGGCTGAGTTATAGCATTTTGAATTTCTAGCATGGCTGACATTTTGAAACGTTCCGATTTTTGCCACGTGATAACAGACGTATTTATGAACCGATTTGGATGTACCTTGGTGTGTACATAGTACATACAAATAACTTAACCGAGTTCATTGACCAGCTTCATTCGCCATCTTGTTTCAAAATGGTGGCCATTTAAAAAAAAAAAATTTTAAATTAAATTTAAAATGAGATACCAAAAAATTGGAAAATGAAAAAGATTTTTCTTGTATGTGTTTGACCTTAATACAAAGATTCCGGAACAGGTTTTGTTTTGTCTACATCTAAAAAAATGGCTGAGTTATAACATTTTGAATTTCTATTATGGCTGACATTTTAAAACGACCTGATTTTTGTCTCGCGATAACAGGCGTATTTATGAACTGATTTGAATGTAACTTTGTCTGTACATAGTACATACCAATGTCTCGTCCAAGTTCGTTGGCCAGCTTCATTCGCCATCTTGTTTCAAAAGGGTTGCCATTTAAAAAAAAAATGTAATTTAAATTTTAAAAGATTTTTTTTATGTGTTTGGCCTTGATACAAAGATTCTGGAGCAGTTTTTGTTTCTGAAAATTTGTTCTTTTGTTTATATCTTAAAAAGTGGTTGAATTATAGCACTTTGAATTTCTATCATGGCTAACACTTTGAAACGATCTTGTATTTGTCACGCGATACCATACGTATTCGCCTATTTCGATGGAAGAAGGCATGTGGATAGTATACATCAATATCTCGACCAAGTTCGCTGGCCAGCTTCATCAGCCATCTTGTTTCAAAATGGCGGCCATTAAATTAAAAAAAATTACATTTAAAGTGAGGTGCAGAAAAATTAGAAATTGAAAAAGGTTTCTTTCTTATTTGATCTTGATATAAGGATTCAGGAGCATTTTTTGTTTGTCTTTATCTTAAAAAATGGCTCAGATATAGCAGTTTCAATTTCTAAAGTGGGTGACATTTTGAAAAATCTGATTTTTTGCCTGTGACAGCACTCATATATATCAACCGATTCCGATATGAGTGAGCATGTGCACAGCAATTACTAAGGTCTCGACCAAGTTCACTGGTTAGCCTCATCTACCATGTTGTCTTAAAATGGCAGGCACGTTAAGAAATCGCCGAATTTGGCAGCCAAATGTAAGTTATTTTAAATAAAAGCTGCTTGGATAAAGCTGACTAATTTCGCGAAATTCTCATTCATAATGATTTAGTATTGATAAAAATTAGTATTGAATCTCCTACATTCGGTTTCCACTTAATTGAGCTTCGTGTGTTTGAATAATATAAGTTGGCTTTTTAAAAATAAGGAATATGAAAGCTACCTCTTCCTCCCGGCACTGGCCGGAAGGACTTTTTTGGCTTTATTTCGGGTTCTGCAGACTTTAAAAAATTGAAAAACAAAATAAGAAAGATAGTGAAATTTTACTATTCTGTTATTTTGGATACCTCTGATTTAGAAAAAAATAATTACAATCCTGTATACCGAGCAGTATATTGGCCATTTTTAACTTGGGTAGCCTGTTATAGTCCAAAAATAGCAATAATAATTCATTTTATATATTTGATATTGCATATACAGTAGAGCGCAGATGGAGACAAGTCAGGCCGACCCCAGTTCGGATAAGCAAAAGTTTGGATAAATGGACAGACAATTTGAGATGTTCCTGACTATACTAAAACCTTTGCACTTTTTCCACGTGTTAAAAAACTGTTTTTTTTTAATTTATTTTTTTTCTCTTTTTATCATTTTCTGAACTTCAGAGATTATAATTTAAGCAAAAAAACTTTGAATTGCTGCTTGCTTCAAAGAAGACATTCTTTCCAATGCTGCCACATCTCGAATTCTTCTTAAATATGTAAGTTGAATAGGATCAGAGTTCTTCTGCCATTCAAGCCATTTCATAACTGTTTCCAAACATTCAAAGGTACATGATGGACTTGGGTCATTTTCAGAGCATTCATTTCTTCAGTTTCTTTTTCATCTTAAATCTCATCATCATTTTTAAAAAAATAGGCTGTTCAGTAAAGGTTAAAATTCAATATTTGCTTTAGTAGCCAGTGGCCGGTAGAGGCTGTATGTTTAGTAGCCACTACTGTCAAGTTAGTGGCCACTTATCGTAGTTTGTAGATTTAAATAGTTTTACAAGTAATGTTTTTAAAATATTAATGTTACAAAGACATCTTTTAAAATATATAAAAATAAAACTATCCACAGTGTCAGTTTACTTACCCCAACAAAAACAATTAACAGTTATATATTACATTTAAAAAAGAGAGAATTTATCGAACATCGAAAGACCGAGGTCAAAGATTGGTTCACATCTCCAGTACGTCACTATG
This sequence comes from Maratus speciosus, assembly GCA_963932465.1. Classification (NCBI taxonomy): domain Eukaryota; kingdom Metazoa; phylum Arthropoda; class Arachnida; order Araneae; family Salticidae; genus Maratus; species Maratus speciosus. Next base: position 613,611,139 of record OZ010787.1, read on the forward strand.
TAGCCCAAGGTCAGAATTCTTTCTGAAAATAGGCCTAAAATATTTCCCGTTTGACGAAATTCGCAATTAATTTTTGAAATTGTTTTAAGAAATTTGCAATTATTTTACACAACCTCTTGCTAAAATTCACAATTTTTTCACCGATTGTTCAACAGAATTAACGATTTTTTTTCCGCGATCATTCGACGAAAGGGACGATTTTATTATGCAATCTCCTGATGAAATTCGCGATTTTTTCCTCGATCAATTAAAGAAATTCGCGACTTTTATTTCCACGATCTTTCGACAAAATTCGCGATTTTATTCCGCGATCGTTTGACGAAATTTACGTTTTTTTGCGATCTTTAGAGGAAATTTGCGTTTTTTTCGCGATCTTTTGAGGACATTTGCGTTTTTTCGCGATCTTTTGAGGACATTTGCGTTTTTTCGCGATCTTTTGAGGACATTTGCGTTTTTTCGCGATCTTTTGAGGACATTTGCGTTTTTTCGCGATCTTTTGAGGACATTTGCGTTTTTTCGCAAACTTTTGACGAAATGTGCGTTTTTTTTTTCGCGAACTTTTGACGAAATTTGCGTTTTTTTTTCGCGATCTTTGGACGAAATTTGCGTTTTTTCCGCGATCTTTTGACGAAATTTGCGTTTTTTCCGCGATCTTTTGACGAAATGTGTAGTTTTTTCGCGATCCTTTGATGAAATTTCCGTTTTTTCAGCGATTCTTTGATGGAAATCGCGTTTTTTTCGCGATTCTGAAATTCACAGCAAATTTTCTGAAAGGTTACAAAATTGTGGAGCTGTGTTTTTTCTGCACCTGGTTGACGAAATTCGATATTTTTTCGCGATCTTTGACAAAATTTGCGGTTTTCTCACTATCTTTTGACAAAATTTGCGGTTTTTTCACGATCTTTTGACAAAATTTGCGGTTTTTTCACGATCTTTTGACAAAATTTGCGGTTTTTTCACGATCTTTTGACAAAATTTGCGGTTTTTTCACGATCTTTTGACAAAATTTGCGGTTTTTTCACGATCTTTTGACAAAATTTGCAGTTTTTTCACGATCTTTTGACAAAATTTGCAGTTTTTTCACGATCTTTTGACAAAATTTGCGGTTTTTTCACGATCTTTTGACAAAATTTACACTTTTTCGCGAACTTTTGACAAAATTTGTGGTTTTTTCGCAATTTTTTGACAAAATTTGCGTTTTTTTTCGTGATCTTTTAACGAAATTTGCGGGGTTTTTTGCTTTTTTTTAACGAAATTTACCGTTTTTTCGCGATCTTTTGACAAAATTTGCACTTTTTCGCAAACTTATGACAAAATTTGCGGTTTTTCGCTTTCTTTTGACAAAAATTGCGGGTTTTTTGCAATACTTAGATGAAATTTGAGGTTTTTACGCATTTCTTTCACGAAATGTGCGTTTTTTCGCGATTCTTTGACGGAAATCATGTGTTTTTTTCGAGATTCTTATGAAATTCTCGTTTTTCCCGCGATTCGTTGACGATTTTTTTGCGAACGATTGACGAAATTGATTTCTTTTGGCGACCATTTGACGAAATTCGAGATATTTTTATGTCCGAAATTTTGGATTGATGACCGATTTTTTTTAATTTTCGGAACCAAATGCCTTCAATGTGAACATCAACGCGATTTTCTTTTTCTTTTACGATTCTGCGTAAATCGCTGATCGATTTAAAAAAAAAATGGAAAAATGGCATTTCTGACATATGCTATTACATGAAAAATAAAGATAGCCACTTTGGCGATCAGATGCACATCATTAAGGCGCCAATTTTTTACATTTAGTTGCCCTGCGGCTGGTGGCGACCGGGAATTTTAACCTTTACTGTTCAGATAATTGGAAGTTAATTGGAGTTCTGATAATTGGCGCTCTACTGTAAATGGTTTAACTTTCAACTGTCTAACAAAAAAGTTGGAGTCGGAGTCTTGTTATTTAGCGACTCTGTTTTTGCTCAAAAATGGGCCTGACTCCTACTCCACAGCCCTGATATTAGTGAAATATTAAACAAGATGTCTACCATAGAATTGACATTATTGAACGGTTGTTCATTTCTGCTTTGAAAAAAATCGTATAAAAGTATAAAAATTCAAACAAGATAAAAAAAAAATCCTTCTGTAGGATTAACATTAGTAGGCAGGCGTTAGAGATGGGAAATATAGTTACTTTTGGTTAACAGGTTACATCGTTCCACACTTGCACAGGTAACAGGTTCCAACAACCTGTTATTTTCATAACATATAACTAATCGTGTGTATCAGGTCAACGGATGTTTTAATAAGAAGGACTTATTTTTTGACATAATTATAAATACTGTTTTCTATTGAGATTAATCCAAATTAGTTTGTGATTAAAAACGTAATTTTTGCAAGACAAAAACTTACCTAGTCATGATACTTTGAATTTCATACATTTTTAGCGATTTCTGACGCTAAAAACGTGTTTTTCCATTTATGGTGATTTAAAGCATTGAAAATTCATAAAATTCTAAGTATCATAACTCAGTAAGTTTTTATCATAAAAGAACACAGTTTTGCTGTTTTACTTGTTATAACATGGAAAAAAGTTTTCTAAATAAAACTTATAGCACAGAGGCATTGTATAACATTTGTAATTTCTCATCTGTTTGAAAAGTAATTATTGTAATGTAAATCGATTTTTATGTGATGCAGAACAAATTGCAGTTGCAAACAATTGATGCAGAACAAATATACCTTTTAAAACTAACGGTTTAGAAATTAGTAATTGGAGATACCCTGTATAATAATTAACAGTTTTAACAACACGATTTCTAATCCCACTCCACCCCCCCCCCCCCAAAAAAAAAGAATCATGCATACAGCATAGATTATGAAGCACTTTCCAACACATTCAGAATACCATAACAAAACATCACAATTGACAAAGGTGGAAGATGACGTTTTAATGAAAAATTTGGAAAACACAATGCATTTGAAAACACGATTTCCATGAAGTGTCATTAAAATGTTTTTTTCAGCCCTGTATAGGATCTACAGATACATAGTATGCAAAAAGTTAGTTCAGTTAAACGCATAATATATTTTAAAATTTCCGCTCAGCAATTTCAACCAATAAACGAATGTTTAGAACTGTTGTTCGACCTTGTATATGATCTGGAATTGATACACACCAAGTAATATTTAAAAAATAGTTAAATTTAAAAACGCATACCACAATTGACAATGCTCTTCCTAGCAATTATCGTTCGTGGCTTCAAAAGTTCAATTATTGTTCATTTTCTTCGATATCCAAATACTTTTGTGTGTTCCTGTAAATAGACGATAAGTTCTATGCACATCCTATTCTATAGTCAGAACCCTGTAGTACACTTCAGTGATTATATCAATTCAATGTTTTAAATACTGTAATATCATTAAAATACACAGCAAGCGATTTTCTCCCATGTACCGTAATGCAACGGAATTCTTTTGAGTGGCCCTATAAATGAACCAAATATGCTTCACACTTCCTTTACAATACCGAACATGCCATACTAAACCCAAATAAGATATATCCATTTCGTGGCAGTCAGCCTAATATTTACGACTGAGAAAGGAGTTAAAGAAGTATTAAAAAATAGAAATTAGAAAAATAGAAAGGATGAGTTAAAGAAAGGACAGACAGATGGACAGACTATCTGAATTCATAAACATTTTTCAACTACGTTGGAAAGTATTAAAAAATAGAAATTTGATCCCCGACTTCATAGTAGCCATATTTATCAACGCATATTCAAAGCTAATTACACAAGAACACAAAAATATTATTTATATACTTTTAATCAAATGCAATTCATCCAAACAAATTTCGTTTGTACAAGTATGTTTTTCAAATTATAGGAGGCTATACTCTTTCTTTTTTTCCAGCAAATTAAAATAATGACAAAACAAAAATAATAAAAGTAACTTTGCTGAAAAACAAAATTTATAGTGCCGGAATCCCCCTCGCCCCTACCCTATCCCCTAAAAAAAAAACTCCATGAGTACATAGTAAAAACCAGAGTTGGGCAAAATACATCGAAAAATCATTTTCGATACAAAATACATTGTTTTTTCAACTTAAAATACAAAATATAAAATACTTTCCAAATACAAAATACGTGTATTTTGAAAATATACTTAAAATACAAAATACATTAGGAAAAAAAAAAACGATTGTGCATTAAACAGCACTAGTCAAATGCAAAGCTGGTTTGCAAAACTGATTAAGTTTTTAAAAATTATAAATTTCCAAATAAAGAAGCAAAATCAATTAAAACTCAACGAAATATAACAAAAACAAAACTGAAAGATTCGAGCAACAATGTGCTTAAAAGTATATGAAAGTTACAAAAATAACTCATAATGAATAAACTTCCCTTCAAAGGTAGTCACTCAGTAGCAATAACTGCATGAATTGATTGCGGTAGATAGTCTGCAAGGGCCCGGGCTTGACCCGAGGTCCATACCCCGCCCCGCCCTCAATTCGGGCCGAGTAAGGCTATCTTGATATATTATCAAGAAAGCCCTGGGCCGAGCCGGCAAAGGGAAGGCTAATTTTCAAAAGGGACGACAGAATTAGAACATTTTTTTCAACGGGCCGCTGGGCCGAGAAACAAAATAAACGGGCCGGGCCGGCAAAAAAGTTGAACGGGCCTACCGAGCTTTGCCGATAAGCGTTCAGCATTCTCTGAAAGATCCTTCCGGTCTATCATAATGCATGTATTATTTTTCTTGTAATTCCCACAGGAACATTAAAATATATAAAAGTTATTTTTGTAAATAATCAGCAAGGATACGTTTGCTGTATCAAAACAACATATTCATCAACTTCCCTATCTCAGCAATAGTCAAAAACTGTGTTTATATTAACTTCCAGAACAGAATTTGAAAACTAATCAAATGAGACAGTCGTATATTTCCTTTTAGTGAATCACAGCTTTTCTCTGTACGTTTTGAATTGGCAGTTTGAAATTTGGAAAAAATGTATTTTGAGTATTTTCAAAATACAAAATACATTGTAAAACCATCAGAAAATACATTACAAAAAAACTTTGATCGTATTGGTTTAAAATACAAAATACAAGATACAAATGTATTTTGAAAATGTATTTCAAATACATGTATTTTCAATACTGCCCAACTCTGGTAAAAACCCTTTAAATATTCAAATAAACCACCAATGCAAAACGCTCCATTCTTTACAAACACATGAAGAGTAAATAAAACTCTTAGTCAAATGTCATTTCACTCCGACAAAACTACCTATTTAGATAAATTTATCCTCCAGCGTATTTTTTAATTTTAAAGACTGTTGTACCAAATGTTCCGAAATAAGCAAATGATATATTGACCGCAGAAAATTTTAACAGATAAATAACTGCAAAGATGCTCGATATCTTTCTTTATTCAGAAGCTTATTAAGCAATAAAAAAACATTTTATATGCCAAGAACTATATTTACTGATGGCGTGATTCAGAATGAATTAGAATGATCTGCGGTTAGTTTCAGCTGCTCTCAGTTGAAATCAATTGAAGTTTTAATGAAGCCATTTTAAATGCAATTATAAATTATGATTAATGCTTATCAATTAAAAAATTATAAATTCGTGGATTTTATTTGAATGTAGCTAAACAATGTTTTGTTATTTTTGGAAATAGATTTTCTATTCAAAATCGGGAATTAAAATTTTTAAGAGATTAAATTATAAATAAATGTATTTTATTTAAATATTGCAAAAAGGTACTTTTTATAAATTTAATGAATCTGAACTCCTGTTTCGCCGCAATTTTTTAAAGGGGGGGGGGGGAGGAATCAATGCTTTTCTCATTTACATAACATAAATGAAATATATTGCAAAATTCAACAAAAATCACACGTTGAAAATTAGAAGCATAGTAACAGGTTTTTTTATCCTAATACGTTAAATAATGCCCATCCCTAGCAGGGGTGTTCACATTAGTGAAGTAGAAAAAAAATTGAAAAAATCTAAACAATTCATTTATGTCTGCAAAATTTAGATTAAACCTATCAAGTTTTAATGATTACAAATAATTAAGGATAAACTGTTCATCTTAAAGGCATACAATAATAATGAACTAAATCATTAAATAAGAGTTTGGTAATTTTTATTCACAAATTAAAAAAAATCAAGCAACAATCAATTTGCAGTTTACTATATCCTGTGCAAATAGGTTTCAATAATGTATTTCTGCAGTTTATACCCCAGAGTTTTAATGTATTTATATAGTTTTATTTAGAATTTATTGATTAAAGTCTATCTAACTTTGCTAAATAATTCTTTTGGTATAATTTTTATTAAAACTAGGCTTTTGACACTTTTTGCCAGAACGGTTTTTGACTCGATGGTTTTAACCATGGTTAAAATTGGTTTAAACCGTCACATGTCAAAAATTTGCCAACCCTGCCTGTGGGTACTATGCAAATTCATTATATGTAAAAATTTAGAAGAAAATAAAAAATTTTAGTGGTAAAATGGTAAGGAAAATTAAACTTGCAAGTTTATATTAAACTTCAATTAAATAAAAAAATTTTCACTGCTGATCATTTTTTCTATATTTTGAATCATTAAGGCATTCGCAGACCTGCCAACTGCTATGAAAAAATTGTAGTTGCTACTATTTGAACCTATAAACTATGATGCTACGAAAATCGGTCTTAAACTAAGATTTTTTTTTTTTTTTGCAAAAAACACAAATGCATTTTTCTGTTTCTAGTTGTGATTTTTATCCCACACAGCATATTTTTCAGGAGTGATTCTGTTCTGAAATTTTATAATATTCATTTCCGAAAGTTCAAAAAAATTGGTCATTAGTCCGAAAATTTGGGCATTAAAAAATGCTCATGGGGGAAAAAAAGTTTGGGCTACAAAACATACTTTTTAACATAAAATTCTTCTGTGTGCATATTAACCACGAGTGAATCGTATTTCTGTCAATATTTATAGTACAGGAATTCCCTTCCTTACAAACAGGGGTGCCATTTTAAGTGTCTCTGGAGGAGGGGGGGGGGGGTGTTCTTTGAGGGACAAGGTTTGAAATGGACTTTACCCATGTGACGTCAGATGTGGGTAAACAGAAGAAAAACACCAATAGGCGTGAAGAACATTTTAACACTGCTCCCCATTCGTCCAATAAACAGTCTTTTTAGGAGGGATTTTCCTCGCAGAGGCGTGGCTGTTGCCATTCGTGGGTAAAGTCCGGAAAAGGAAAGTCCTGCATAATGAAAAATGGTGTGCAGTATTTCCCCCTGTAAATTCTTCCACAGACCTATGATTCTTCTGCAAGTACATTTTGAAATTTCTTGAAAGTTCACTTTTTTTCAGAATAAAGGAATTTTCCCAATTGGGAAAAAATTGTGAATATCCTGAAACGATTGCGGGAAAAAAATTGCGAATTTCATCAAAATTTACTGCACTGGGATAAGAAATTGGAACCAGGCTCCTTTTACAAATGTCAAAAAATGCTGTGCAACGAGAAGTTCTAAAAATCGTATAAAAATTTTCTGAGGAAAAAAATTACTATATTGAGTTGAAAGACTGAAACCTTATTCTTTTTACAAATATCAAAAGATGTCTGCGAAACACGAAAAACCAACCAACTGACCTCTGGATTAATTTTAATTTTGTTTGCTACGATTTCGCATTTTCAAAGGTTGGCAGGTCTGCATTTGTCTAAATTTAAAATGTTATTTTAGCAAGTTTAATTTCACCACATTTTTATTCCTGAAAGTCAAAAGAATGCCCCATATAGAAGCTGATTTTAAATGTTTTCTTAAATATCTAGAAAAATACATGAGGAATTATCTTGAAACCCCAGGTGTGTAAACAGAATAGTACAGGTCATATATTTCCATGAAGATTTTTTTCTCGAAACCCCATAGGGGACCATCAACAAATTGAAAAAGAATTAATATCTATTAGATAACCCTGTAAAAACTAACATAGTAAAAGCGTTCAAACAGTTGATTATGATTGCCTTATTGCAATAAACTATGTTCATTTTTATGAGAATAGCATGTATATTTGTAGAGAAATTAAAGTTTTTATAACAAGACTTCCAAATTTTGCCAAGTTTTTTGCTTGTAATTTGTAGAGTTCTTAATATAAAAAAAGTTCTTTTCAGAAAATATGACAAACATTGTACACAATACCCTGCAATCAGAAAAAAAATAAATAAAATAAAAATTGTATGAAAAATGAGCAGGCTTACTAAATAATGATTCACTGTGCTTTAGGTCAAAATTAACATTTTTACCCAATGGCCACTGGCCAGTATATTGATTTTTTCACTGGCCAGTTTTTTTTAACCACTGGCCAGTAACAAAGTTACTAACACTCCATACAAAATTATGTTTTTTCTAACTACAGTCCTCCCCACTTAATCGGTTCACGGATAATCAAATACACTGCTTATTCGAATAGAATCCTCTGGAACCGAATTTATTCCTATTGGTTCTATGTTATTTTTCCCTGCTTAAACCAAATACCTTTTACGAACGTCCCCGCTTAATCAAATAACAACTGTGTAACTGTGTGTTTGAAAGTAGGTGCGGAAAGCCTGTTTCAGCTGGAATTTTTTTCCACCTTTTGTCATTTTTGGTTCCTTTATGCTGAAAACAATATTTCAGTTCTTCCTGCAATGATTTCGGTTGGCAGGTATATAATGGACAGGTCAAATGATTTCCCCACCTTGATCTCCCCACCATTCTGTTAATCAGCATTCTTGCTGTTAATCAGGCTTTAATGGCCATTCGCCGCCACTTCAAGACTCGAGATGGTAGTTGTTATATTTTGCACTCATTTGAAAAATAACTTGATATTTACTCCTTTAAAATTCCACTTAAAGAAACCACTTTAAACAATTTTTTAAAGGCAGTATAAAGTAACATAAATTAGAAGTAGCAAAGTTTTGACCAATTTCAAATGAGCTGCATTAAGTCAAGTGTGATATAAGCCATATAAATGTATGTACTGACATTAAATTAATAAGTATTTACTTTATATTAACATTCGTATTTATTTTAGTTTATGTTATTCTGTTAACAATTTATTATGTTGTTAATTAAATATACCGTAGATCAGTGGTTCCCAACGTGGGGCGTACGTCCCACAGGGGGGCAATTTCAGATTTCTTCATAACAAATTTCTGCCAATTTTTTTTTCTTATAAAAGTATTGCCGTAGTTTAAAAATAGAAATAATATATGAAAAAAAAAACTTAATAAAAATTAAGTTTCGAAACATTCCCATTTAAAAATTCAAAATACACCTACACCGGAATAATTATCTGAAATCGATTTATGATGATGCGAAAACCTTTTGACCTTTTAAAACCATAAAAAATCAACATGATTTTTTAATATATAAAAAGGTATCTGTTTTTTTTTTTTTTTTTTAACTTAACATCCCCGTATACTGGATATATGAATTGGATGACAATTTGCGATTACTTGGGCAGAAGTGAAAATTAAAAGTGAGGCGGGGGGGGGGGGGGGGGGGAAGCTAAGACTTAGGTTCTTGAGTTTAACAACAACAAAAAATTGTTATCTTTTATATATTATGAAATCATATTCATTTTTCTGGTTTTAATATTATTTTAGTAAAACACACAACTTTTTTTTACTATTTATTTTTTGAAAAAATTATATACATCTATTCATAGTGCAATATGCATCATGAAAGAACTTTTACGTATGAAATTTTGTAGGGTATATCTAAAATTGACTATTTGGACACATTTAATCTAAAAAATGTTTTGAATTATTTACATGAGCTACTATTTTTATGAAATAAATTACCGAGCACATCATGGAAGGAAATGGTAGAAAGTAAACTTATTTTGGCTCTTCTGCAGATCACATACGGAATATGTAAAAAAACTTCATGACATATGCATTTTAAAATTTGAAATCATAGAAACATGATGTCCAAATATTAATAATGAGAAAAAGAAGGCCAGCTATTAAAGAAGTATGTTCTGAGGGGAAAGAAAAATAGCTACTTAAAATAGGTAAAAGCACGAATCTGGAAATGTTACTTGTAAATTAAGTTATCCATACAATCTCTGTGATAAACAAATGTCACTTGTTCTTTATGAAGTTCTAAAATCCATTATAAAATGTATCAATTCTATGAGATGTAACACAAAATGTGAGAGAGATTTCAAGAAATTTTACAGAGATAAAAATGTGAGAGATTTCAAGAAATTTTACAGAGATAAAAATGTGAGAGATTTCAAGAAATTTTACAGAGATAAAAATGTGAGAGATTTCAAGAAATTTTACAAAGATAAAAATGCTGGTTATTTATCACTTTTGAAGTAAGTTGCCAAAAAAACCACTAAAACTTTTGTAGATGTAAATGCGAAGATCCAAGGCCTCATTACATTCATAGAGTTATGTTAAAAACTTAATTGTAATAAAAAAATATGATTTTGATGAATTAAAGAATGTGAAATGACTTATCAAAGTTAGTAATATTTTCGGATCTTTCCGGGAAAATAGCAGTTTATTTTTTATGTAATAAGTTTTATATGATATATGGAAGGGAGGGGGGACATCATGATTTCAGAGAGGCTTAGGTGGGGCGCGGCCAAAAAAAGGTTGGGAACCACTACCGTAGATGGTTATTTTGCCTTTTTATTATGCATTAAATATTATAGTTATGATTCCTCGTTTAAACGAATATTATTTCTGGAACCTTCAATATTTGTTTAAACGAGGACGACTGTATCAACATTGTATAATTTACCAATATATTTTACTTATCATTAGATAGGATTACACTCAACTGAAAAAAAAACTGTCATTACATCTAACAGAAAAATATAACCTAGAAATTACTGCAGTCAAAATAAAAGTCAAACACATATTTGAAGATATTTAGACATACTTAGTGCAATGTATAAAAGAGAGAAGAAAATTAAAATATACTAGATAGTGCCCGTCAAGATTTGATGGTAAATAACTTGAATGTTTCATCAGAAAAATTCTTGAAGTTTTAATTAGTTGCTTTTAAATTAATTATTGAATGACGAATTTATTGCATAAGTGATTTTTATTTCTTTAAGGCGATAGATGGTACTATCAGTCTAACCTATTCAATGAAGAGATAGAATTTTAAGTTTATAATTTACAACTAATTATGTTTGCTTTTTATCAGATATTTACCTAAAAATGCTCGGTAGAGAATTTATTTTTACTTACTACGGCCTCATTTGTTTGTTTGTTTGTTTTTTGAAAAATAACAATATTTATTTTCATTTATTTATTTATTTTTAAACTACACGACGATTAAAGGCTGCCATGAATTTTATTTTTGTCTCATTCACTAAAAGTCTAAATTTGAAACTTGATGCAGCTAACGATTTATAATATATATTTTTTATTACTTGTATTTTATTTTACATTTTTATAATTTTAAAGCTGGATATTAAGGTAATTTCTTTTAGAGCTCTTACACGAATATTTTTCTTTTTTCAGTTTTATTTTTTATGGAAAAGAATGACAAACTTTTCTTTCTGACACACACACACACATATATATTCTTGATAATGGTCAGAAAATATAACGAAAATTGTAGATCAGCTCAATTTATTTAATTAATAATTACATGCAAAATATTTTAGCTTAAATATTTTAAATATAAAATCATTATTTCTTCAAAATATTATTGAGTGTTACATTTTAATTAAAATCCTAAAACTTCTCTTCCTAATAAAATATGTCATTACAGAAATTAATTATCGACACAAATATTATACATTTTGCCAGGCTTGGGTTCGAACCGGCGCCCACCACAAAAATTCTGAGCTTTAGACAGTTGCGTTAACCCACTACGGCAGCGGGAGCTCATTGTCGTTCCTTCTAAATTGAAGAGGTTTGAAAAACAATTGACGCATACGCAACTGTCTCGAATTTGAGTTTTGATCTTACAGAAATAATTTTGCGTTTTAATATTTGATACCTTACTTTTTAAAAGAAGCAGCTTTAATTTAACATGCTAATTTCCCAATCTTCACGTGTAACTATTGGCAATTCATAAGACGGATATAACTTTTACGTGCCTATTCCGATCAAACGCCCACAAGTTGTGAAAGCTATTCAGCAAAAGGGAGGGTTTTACGAGAGAAGGGGAAAAGAACTGAAAGTCACTATTCCTAACAAACATCTTTCACCTTCCGCAACTGCTGATGTCACGTACGATTTAAGAATAAGAGAATCGATTTTTAATCGAATATTAGCATGTATTAACCAATGAGAGTGCATCAACAACTTTTAAAGGGACAGAATATAATGTTTTGAATAATAGCTGACCAGTTGAAGAATATTTCTTTTAAATGTTAAATTTAAAAATACTTAATATCCGAGTATTATTTTAATAACAAGCTCATATTACGTATTAATATTTTTATTGCTCTAGCTTATTCCCATGAATGTATCACCTATTTTCCTATCAAATTAAAATTTATTAATTTAAAATTACAGACTATGTTAACCTTTTACTTTAGCTTTAAAGCCTCAGCATTTCTATGATGGTATTTTTTCTCACAATTAAATACATTTAAGAAAAATAAAGAACAGATTGATACATTACAGTAAGAATAGATTTATAGATTGGAACTTCCAAAAAAGCAATCAGGAGCAGGGCTGTAAAATGACTTAAATTGGTTCTGGATGCAGGATGCATGAATGTCATTCACGCTAGATAAGCATACACTTTGCTAAATAAAATATTTAAAAAATATTATACGAATTAAAAATCGAGGTACCACATATAGGTGCCATAATAGCTGCAGTTTTAAAGTATATGTTGGTGTATATATATATATACTATATTATAGCCAGTTTTATATATATTTGCATTTACAAATTCCTATGATTAACTTTTGTATTATTTTTTCCCTTTGATTTTTAGACATTCGATTTCATTTTAAGTATATATATATATATATATGTATACTGGCTAACTGATGGAGGGGGGAAGGGGGCATTAAGAGTTTAAAAACCAGAGAGAGCACTTAAAAACTGATGACATACATATGAAATTTTTTTTGTTACGATAAATACGTGATATTTAAAAATCAACGCAAAGAAAAGCTGAAATATTTCGAGAAATTTTTTCTTGCATTTATTTTAAAGCTTCCTTCTTTAGTGCCAAAAGAATGATACAGAAAATGGGAAATAATAGTAGCAGAGTGTGTTATTGTTATTCCTGTTTTCTCTCTTTTTTTATTTTAATTTTATCACTATAGAAGGGGTGGGCTCCTTTTGCAAAGTTTTGAAGCAGCTCAATGTTAAATTTATTTTGGTTGCTTGTTCTTTTCATTCAGCTTATTTATACTAGACTCTATTTTTACAATTAGCTGTATCCCAAAAGTTCTTTTATACTAATTATTATTATTAATTTATACTTCTTAAATTGAATTTTATAACAAGAATAATGTATATAGGCTCAAACCGAAACATCTACTTCTATGCAATTGTATTCTTTCACAAGAGCCCCCCCCCCCCCCAATTTAAATCAATTTAACATTTTTGTCACTTTTAAAAATCACTTATTACTTGGGCTAACTGTACATATATTTTTATATAACTGAAAATTAAAATACAAAATATTATTGAAATTGTTATTTTTATTTATGTTACACAATTTCATTTCATATTATTTATAATGATTAAATACAAACGAAGGCGGAAAAAATGTACGTTTATGTTACGTGTAGAGTTTTTAAATATCAAATTTCATGATAACATGTTTATCAATGTCTCTTAATTAGTGTCTTTTCCAATATATTTAGCAATCTTGAAAAGCTCAGAGCTTTAAACAAACTGTTTAGACACTGTTTAGAGTGAAAAAGTTAGAAAACTCTTAAAAGCATTATACCCATACTTAATATAGGAAGCTTTTGCTATAGACCTATCAATACTTCATTTGCACTGACGAAATTTATACTAAATTAAAAGTTGATAATTTATTGTGTAAATTAATATAGGGTAGATGTGCTAGTAATAGACACCTTTCAATGTTTTGGTTTATAAAAAAAAAAATAATCAATAAAAATTTAGCTTTTATTATTTGTTTCATAACTTCCTCTTGCATATTTTATAATCTTGCATTATTATTAGTCATTTTCCAGTAATGAACATCCCGTGTAGACATTGCTAAAAATGCAATTTCAGTAATGTTTATATTGCATAAAATATTGACTTAACTGAAGACCTAAATAATAAATTTAATTTTTAAATTACACTTACCAAAATGTAATAACACCAAAACTTTTATAAATAGCTGCTTTTAAGTTATTTTATATGGTTAATAAAATTTCAATAATTTATTCTTTTTTTTTATGTATATAATAACTCTGACTTGCACTTTTTATAATATGGCAATCAAACCAGTCAGGAAGCAAAAAATATAATTTAAGGTCATAGCCAAACAGGGGCTCATAGAGCTTAACCCTCCCCATTTAAATAAAAACAATTAAGTTACAGAAATTGTTAAAAATCTGTCTTAAATGTTCCCTTATTCATCTCTGAAAAAAAAATATATATATATTATTGTAATGTTAATTAAAGTTATAGTAATCATGAAACTAGTAAATCTGCAGATCAGTGGCCTCAAACATCAATTCTACAGTTTTATTTTGAGAATAATTTTATTTAGTGTTTAAAACCATCAACTCACAGTATCATTTTTTTCATATTTGTAATTATTAATTATTATAAGTAATATATCAAGTAGTCTCTGGAAGTTGTTAAAAATAGTGAGACAAAGCTATTGCTATACACAAATACTCAAAAACTTTATTATTTTTTTAAAAATTATTATTAACTTTTAAATCTCCCACTGTCTCAATAATCTGACAGCTGTAATTGCTTGATATTTAGTATTTTAAACTATCCATCTAAATAATTAAAATATCTATCTTCTGATAATTACAATAATTGATGCAAACAGTGAATGATTATCACAATAATTTTATTAAATACTGGCATCCTAATTGTTAAATTTATTTGAAAATCAGTGTTTTGTTTCATTAGTATGCTTTCATTAAATTCTGGTTCTAAATAGTCATAAAAACAATTATATCTGTTACTTTTTGTGGGATGTCTATTACTGAAACAGAGAGTGTCTATTACTGGACTTTGGGGTGTTTTGATATTTTCTGTTATTTAAATTGAGTTTTTATTCATATTCGGAAATGAAACTATCAGAATGGTTAAATATTGTTGATAGATTAATATAATATTTAAAAAACTGGAATATAATGATTATAATTTATAATAAAAAATAATTTAAAAGAAATTTCTTAAGGGTGTCTATTACTGGCACATCTACCCTATTTGAGAAATGTACTATACAGCAGGATTTTCTTTTATTTATTTTTTTTTTTAAGCCAACAAGTACTAGAGAAATAAATACCAATTAAGATGGTAATCTTAATACATAATGTTGAAGTCATTTAACTTAAAAACTTAAATTTGTTAATAAACATCATTAAATTATAACTTTCAGCTAATTAGATTTTTTCAGTTTGAAAATAATAGACATTTGTTATCGGCAAACTGACTAGTATTTATTATCATCTTTACTATAAATATTATTTTGTCTTAGATGTAATGCAGATAGAGTAGTTTATCCCCCCCCTTTAAACTGAATAAGTAATAATATTTGATCTCTGTGAATTAAATACTTTCACATAAAAATACTCAATCATACATCCTTACATACTCTCAACCAGTCACAATGTGAAATGTTTTCAGTGTTTTATTATTATTAGCATGTTGTATTATACTGAAGAGTAAAAACAATTTTTCAAGATAAGACATATTTACAGACCTGCCAACTGCTACGAAAAAATCGTAGTTGCTACGATTTGGACCTATAAACTACGATGCTATGAAATTGGTCTTAAACTACGATTTTTTGCAAAAAACAAAAAACGCATTTTTTGTTTCTAATTGCGATTTTTTCCCGCGCAGCATATTTTTCAGGAATGATTCTGTTCCAAAATTTTCAAAGTATTCATTTCCGAAAGTTTTAAAAAATTTGTCATTAATCCGAAAATTCGGACATTAAAAATGCTCATGGGAAAAAAAAATCTGGGCTGCAAAACAAACTTCTTAACATAAAACCTTCTTTATGTATATAAACCACAAGTGAATCGTGTTTCTGTAAATATTTATACAGGAATTCCCTTCCTTAGAAACAGGGATGCCATTTTAAGAATTTCTGGAGCGAGGGGGGGGGGGGGGATCTTTGAGGGGCAAGATTTGAAATAGTGTGCAAAAAATCACACTATTTGTACTATTTATTATTAAACATTTCAATTTACGAATTATTATTAAACATTTCAATTTTGTGTGGTAAAAAACACAAAATTCGTCAAAAGTTCATGGTAAAAAGTGAATTTCAACAAAGAATCGTTATAAAAAAAAAATGTGAATTACGATTGTGGGGAAAAAATTGTGAATATCCTGAAATGGTCGTGGGAAAAAAAATTCGAGAATTTCGTCAAAATTTACTGCACTGGGCTAAAAATTGGAACCAGGCTTCTTTTACAAATGTAAAAAAAAATGTTGCAAAATGAGAAGAAACTTTAAATATCGTGTAAAAATTTTCAGAGGAAAAAATTTACCATATTGAGTTGAAAGACTGAAACCTTATTCCTTTTACGAATGTCAAAAGATGGCTCCGAAACATGAAAAACCAACCAACCAACCTCCAGATTAATTTCAATATTCTGTGCTACGATTTCTCGTTTTCAAAAGTTGGCAGGTCTGTATTTATAAATGTCACTATATAGTTTCAAGAATTATGATTTAATCATATTTTAGTAATTCATACTATGTAATCATAATATATTTTTACTTCTTCATTGCACGATTACAGATAAGCTTTAAAAATGAAAATCTGGATGATAAACAGTATTTAATTAATAAAAAGTATCTTTACAAATTTATATTTTATCAATTTTATTTCTTACGTGTGGGCATTTAAAATTTATTTCAAATTAACATAAAATGCTGAACAAATTAATATGTTACAGTTATCGAAAATAACTTATCCACAAGCCATGGAAATTGTCAGTTGCTTACTGCAGAAAAATAAGAAATTAAACTTATTGTTTAAAATACAGCAGTTCATGTGTCAACTTTATTATTATTATTATTATTATAAATCATCAAATCTAATTCTTAGGGATTAGTAACAAAAAGATATAAAAACTTCATTACTAAATTATTAGAAACTAAATAAATATCATAATTTTACAAAAAGTAAACAAATATTTTTTAATGGATGCGATAGTATTTCGCTTTCACGAGAATAAAAGTCAAAACTGTCAATACCAGGATTCTAATGATATATGACTTATCTTGGTAATAACTAAGAAAAAAAAGTAAAGTTATAGTAAAGTAAAGGTTAGTAAAGTAAGTAAGAATTGATATTTATTTATTTATTTTGTAAACAAGATTGAGTTTACAAGATTGGAATGTGTATTTTTCAGAAATTAAGAACTTATAGAGTGGAAAGTTGAAAGGAAAAAGTAATGTTTAAATCTTAAAATCCAAATTCATCCAAATTTCAATTTATATGCTAATGCAATCTTTTGATGTAAATTAAGTTTTCACATATTTGAGTAATATTGCAATATGTATTTTTTATTTTTCCAATATTCTGTAATTAATTAAAATGTTTTAAAGTAGAATCCTGCATTGTTTCAAAAGATTGTTTTCCTGAAATTCATTCAGCATTTATATGATTAAAAATAATAATAATAAAGTTTTATATTTAAAATCCAAACTCATCGACTTGCAGTTTATACTTTTATGCATTCTTATGATGAAAAATTCATTTTTTACATGTTTTAGTAATATTTTAACATTTATTTTTTATTTTCTATTATTTTGTAATTAATGAAATTATTTTAAAGGTATAGTCATGCATTGTTTTGTGTATCACTATTTTTCCGTGATCCACATGAAATATTTTTATTTTACTAATAATATTTTTTCCTGAAATTGATTGAGTATTTATGGTTGGGAAAAAAAAAGAATAAAGTTTCATATTTAAAATCCAAATTCATCGAATTTCAGTTTTTATTTTTATGCATTCTTTTAATGAAACATTCATTTTTCACATGTTTGGGTAATATTTTAAAACATATTCTTTATTTTTTATTATTCTGTAATTAATTAAAATATTTTAAAATATTCATGCATCAGATTTGACATCCGATTTCAATGCCAGTCACATGGATTGAGTATATTGCTGAAATTGATTCACTATTTATATCCAAATTCATCCATTTTTAGTTTATATTTTTATGCATTATTTTCATGAAAAATTAATTTTAGGTATTATAGGAATATTTTAGTTTTAATTTATTATTATTTTGTAATTAATTAAAAATACTTTAATAAAGTTCTGTAATAAGTCAAGTAACTTTATTTTTACAGCAGAATGAGGCAGGGCTGGAGGAGGCATTCATTAGATTTTTCTGCAGATCTGCGATTTTTTCTTTTTTGACATTTTGTTATCATTAAAAAGAGATATATTTTAAGATAATATTTTATTACTAATCTTAAAGGATGGCAACAACCACGAAAAAAATCAGCAATTTCAGTGATGTGCTCCAAGGGTCACACTTTCAATCCTTCTCCATCCGCTATATTAATGTCAGCATTTATGTTAAACAAATCTTATTTTAATCTAAAAGTTAAAAAGATATAAAATTGCACCTTATTTCTCATACCTCCCCCCCCCCTTTTTTTTTTACTACTTTTCTCATCATGGTAAATGAATAGTTAAATTCATCATTGAAGTCTTTTAATATGCTTCTGTTTTACCTCAGTAACTTTTTAAATCTGTGTCTGTAAAAGGGAAAAAAAAAAGGTGTATGTAGGCTGTTAGCAATGAAGTGCTATTTGAGTGGGCTAGGGGAAGCCCCCCCCCCCCCCTTAAGGAATTTGGATTGTAGCATGCATAACAAGTCAGACAACAACAACAACAAAAAAATAATTTTCTTTTATATTACTTCTTATAGAATGAGTTTATAAAATGTATTACAATAGGTCACTAATTTTTAAAATGGAAAAAAAAAAAAAAAAAACTAGTGTTTTGGGACATTCAAAGCTTTTTTATGTGTAAAATATACCTCTTTTCAAAATTATTTGACAAATTTAAAAGCTAAGTATACTAAATAATACAGGAGGGGGGGGGGTACATAAAGATCGTATTTTGTTACTAAATTTTAAAAAATACGCTTTCATATTCTAAAATGTAAACTCGGTGTTAAATCGCGATTTAGCACTAAATCGCGATGTTGGATGGATGATAAATTGATTTAAGAAATTTCTGCATCGCCCAGTCCTAATGATTTTATTCTGTTACCAGCATGATTGGCACGGTTTAAATCAGTTGGTTAACCAATTGGTTTTTTTAGAAAAGATCTAATATAATATTTTCTCATTTTTGTAATTTAAGTGTTTCAAATTATTGGATATAAATACTTTCTTATCCCATCAGTCACCGTGAGACATAGTGAGTCTAGGTTATATTTGTATGCATGTAGAATGCAAATTGCATGTGTTGATGAACGTATCGGAGGCTCTAAAGATAAAATTTAAAACATGTGAATGTAGCAAAGATAAAATAGATTAAAAATATTCAATATTTTGAATAAAATATTTTCCTTTGAGAAAACGCAGATTATTTACAATTAATAACATAAAATGACCTTTAAGATTTCAGTCAAGCTGCAAAAGAAAATTTTCTTGATTGGGGAGATTAGTTTTTAAGGTTGTTTGTTCTCAAATGCTCTACTAACAAGTGCAAAATGCTTTGACACATTTACAAATTCATTTTTTAACGGAAAGATATAAAATTAGAAGGCCTGACTGGAAGCGATTTGGAATCAAACTGTGTTTTCCATTTTTGATAAATAAATTACCTATTGAGTTATAAGCAATTTTGATCACGTGACAAAGATGTTTTTAACCTTCCTTGAGTAGTTATTTTTCTTTCGCATGAAAATTCAGTTCAAAACGCCAACTTTGATACTATTTTCTGAAAGATCTATTGCGTTTGCAAAAAATTGAAGCACAGTTCCATTAAATAGTTTCTGAACAACAGCATCTGCTTGTTTCATGCATTTCCGAACAAAAATGTCATAAAGTTGCCCTTTCGGATCTGAGATCAGCCGGATCAGCCTTAAGAATAAAAAAGAAACTCAAGATATGAAGTCAAATAAGAGGAAATTGAAAAATTGGGTGCTAGCAAAGCATCTGTTTACTTTTAACTAAAATATGCAATAAGATATATTTAAATCGTCTATTGCATAATTGAATCCACTATTTAGATCTGACAAAAAAAATGGGTAAAAATTGAGGTAAGGTTCGCGTGAGACATAACAGAAAAAAAAAAATCCCTGCCGGCCCGGCCTACAGGCAGAGGTAGATTTCGAAGTCAAATATACTAATTTCACAAACAAAAACTAAATCATGATTAGAGATAAATCCACTTTAACAATTTTATCAGGCCGCTTTTGACGAGTTTTTATTTCATTTTTATATAATAGCTGGTTTTATCAGAATCGTGTTAGGGCGGTATTTAAAAAAAAAAATACTTTTCCATGCTCAACAACTCGAAAATTTCTGGCATAGTTCCAGACTCATTTCTAATTTTAAAAAAATATGAAACTTGCTGACGTGATTTTTGAAGAGATTTATAAGCGACCTGTGTTTTTATTTTTTGTTCAGTTAATTAAAACTTGATATATATACAATTATTTTCTCAGAAGGACAATATTTTTCGTTTCTAACACAATCGCTTCGAGAAATTCCGTTCAAAATGCCCACTTTGACATAATTTTTTTGAAATATATTCTGCCTCTATCAAAAACTCGATCATTACGGTACATTATATAGTTTCTGAATAAGCGAATCTACCAATTAAATGCGTTTGAGAGCAAAAATGAATTTAAAAATGAGTCAGAAAATAAGCAGTTTGGATTTGAGTGCATCCTTAATACAATGATTTTTCCAACATAATCCGCTTCGGTAAATTCGGTTCAAAATGCCCTTTTTAACAGCATTTTTAAAAATATATTCTTCCTCTATCAAAACATCGACCATTACGGTACATTATATAGTTTCTGAGTAAGTAAACGTACCAATTGGAAGCCTTTGAGAGCAAAAATGAATTGTAAAATGAGTCCGAAAACAGGCAGTTTGGATTTGAATACGCCCTTACTCAGATGATTTTTTTCTTCAAGCGCTATGTATTTTTAATTTGTTTTTGCTGTAAGAATTGGTCCTATCCAAAACTTGTCTATATAGATGTTGTAGACAATACTAAGAAGATATATGATAAATTCATGGGGATTTTATATCTTTTGAATTGACGGAGTTATGGATTTTTTTCTTCTTTAAACCCCCTTTTTGATTTCGTTTTTATTTTTTTTTTCGCGGTACGAATTGGTCCTATCAAAAACTTGTGAATATAAAAGTTGTAGATAATGTTAAGGAGATTTATAATAAAATTATTTGGATTTGATATCTTGAAAATTGACGAAGTTATGAATTTTTTTCTCCCAAATACCCTATTTTTTGCACCCCTTGAGCCCATTTTTAACTTTATCAAAAATATGTGATACATAAATTTTTGGCCCTATTTTTAGAAGTAATAAAAACTTTAAACTGATTTGATATGTACAAAAGTAAAGAAGTTATAGGAGTTTTTCTGTTTTCACAAAACCCCTCCCTATTTCCATCCCCTTGGTCCGATTTTGCCCATTAACGAACTTGACCGAGAATTTATGCCCATTGATTTTATGTATCAGTTTGGAAGAGATTGGTGCAGAATTACGAACGTTATCGTGTCCAGAAGAAAGTGATATATATAGATAGATAGATAGATATATAAAGTTTTTTACTGAGGGTGGTTTTGGGTTCTAGGGGTCATGATCGGTGTAGATCTGCAAAAATTTTTCAGAAATTCCAACGTAGGAACGATCCCAATAGGTAGTATTTCATACGAAATCTACCTAAAAAGTCTCATAAAAATGCCTAAAAAAATATATTATTAATTTTTAGTTTAGATATTTAAAAGTAATACTTATTATAAAACAGCTTAGAAAAAAAAAATCCTGTGTATTAAGTATGATGGCTGTTTAAATGTTTTAGTGGATGACAACTTTTAAAATCTACTTTTCATTTTAAGATCAATGTTTTCAGTAGTCTAAAAAGCTGGTAAATAGGTATTTCTGTTCATTTTACTGTCACCTTTTTTTTAACGTGATAGTTTCTGAGGAGAAGTGTCAAATGACAATACACAATACTTCTTGCAACGTGTAAAGACCCTACTGCTAAATTCAAATGATTCCAGGAATTCTTTATAAAAAGCTTTACTTTTAATAAAAGATAATAATTGTTCATGTAGTTTTCTAACAGAAAAATCAGATATATCTCAGATTGCAAATATTTCAAAGAAATTATTTTGAATAGCCATGGGAAAGTATATTATATTTATGAAACGACACCATATATTTATTTATAGTACTAGTAATCAAAAGATTGATACCTTGAAAACCTTAATAATAAACAATGTTTCACTTTGTAGAGCATTTTATTCATGGAACAGAAGACATAGCTTTTACTAAAAATGTTTAAATTTTAAATGATTTCAATTTTTTACATAATTGATTGTAATTATTTAATTTAAATTATTTTTAAAGGAAGTTATTACTTATATATCCAACAATGTTTATTTTTATCAATAAATATGCATATATATGTAATAGGAAAATATATTTTTAAAAAAACCCGGTTTAAGTCAAAAAAACCTGGTTTAAACCAAAAAACCCCCGGTTTTTTGGTTTTTTTGAAAAAAACCCGGTTTTTGACCAACCCTGCATTCTTGCCATAATCCCCATCATTTTATCACCAGACTATTTGCATATTGCTATTACACCTTTACCAAAAATAGTATTTTTTTCTGTAAAATAAAGCTACATTGGTTCTTTCTTGAACCATTTTTCTTATGTATCAACAAATTCAAAATCTTTCTGTAACTGTACCTAGTGTTAGTAATTAGTAAATAACATTGTTTCAACTTATTCACACTATACTATATTAATCTAAAGATTGACAAAACAGTTACCAGATGAAAAATAACCACATAACTGAAAGCCTAAAACTATCAATTGTCAGTGTTATGTTGCCCTCAGCCATTGACAGTTTCAACAATCATGCATACTGGACAGCAGGAATGACTGCTTACTAGCTTAAAAATAACAGGAATTTGTTTTTAAATATTTTTTTAAATATTTAGACAGGACCCTTTACAAAATTCTTTGTCTTTAACATAGATCTTTCCCTAAGCTTTTCTGTCGCCAAACTTAAACTTTCACAAATTATTTTAAAATAAAATTTAACCTGACACAAAACAATTGAAATCAACAAAGTACCTTTTAAATACTTTTTTTAAATATAAATAAATGATCTTGTTAAAAATATAAACAAGAACCTATATATGATATATTCAAATTCACAAAATTGTGATTAGATTTTTTAATAAAAAGAACTGCACAAAAACAGGACACATAAATCCTGGACAGACCTATGAATAACGTACAGTAATATTCCTCGATATTTTCAATTACAGTAAGCAATGAATTCTAGGAAAAGAAAGGAAAAAGGGGTTAGTCACAGCTATTAAAGTATTTTCAGTTATAGAAGAAAGATGAAATTGGAATTCTATAATTCTGTGTTAAAAAAATAGTCGAAATATTATGTTACAGTCCAAGTATTGATCATATTATTTGACCAATATATGAATTAGAGGTCTGTACGGGCCGATATTTCCAGGCCCGGGACCGACCCAACTCGGAGAAAAAAATTCGGCCTGGTCTGGTAAAAAAGTTAATGTTCAGCCCGGCCCGGCCCATAGGAAAAAATTTATTGGCCCGGCCCAAGTGAATTTCTACAAAGCATTGATTTTTACATCGATTTGGTTAAAAATTTGTCTTGTACGAGGAGTTCAGGCCAAAAATATTTATCTTAACTTTTCTTTTCATATTTATAATCTTCATTTTTATAGAAGTGCCGCAGGGTGCGATATTTATTTTTTTAATGAATCTCTATTTTTTTTTATGTAAATGTTTCAGTTATCATTAATATTGTTAATCCATATTCCATGTATTGAAGTGTTAAAAATCTGAAAAATGCTATACAGTAAAATCTAAGACGAAATTGCATAGAAAAGAAAAAAAAATGTGTTATAGACAAGTTCCCTTCTTAGCAAGTGTAAATGTATTATATTTTCTTTTCTTACGTAGTAGTATATTAATTTTGCATGGATAAACACTTTTTTCAGTTTATACAAGATTCTGTCATAGGCAGGTTCTTTTTCACATGTTTTACTATATTTTAATAAGCGTAGAAATCTACTATTCTTTAAAAAGAATGAATTTGAATGTTCAATTGTAGAATAATGGTGATTTAAAAATGTATGCATTTTTTGAAAAAAAATTTTGTGCCAATCCTAATTTTACTGACCTTCGAACAGACCAGGCTATGCAGAGATGATGATTTTCATACAGGCTGGGTCAAATCTAGGAATAAAAATTTTGGCCGTGAAGATTAGGAATGAAACCAGTACTGACTCTGTGCAGAAAAAATTAAGTTAGGCCCGGCCAAACCTTCAGGGAAAAAAGTAAGGCTCGAGCCAGGGCCGTGCAGATCTCTAATACAAATCACCAACATATGGGATACCGTAATTTGCAGCTCTAAGCAACTAAGCATAAAACAAATTTGTGAATTGTGTGTAATCTGCTTCAGAGACAGTAACTCTGCACTGAAAGTACTATTATATTAATTGCATTATTTTAAATAGATTTAACTATAGCTTAAGCATTCAATTTGCAAAAATGAAGTTGTCATTTAAAAAAGAGAGCATTTATCAGCATTTTTTGGGAATGCACTTATGGATTGATAATATTTTTAGTGCAATTGCATTTACTTTCATAAAGCAATAGTATTTTGAACTTATGTTTTATTTAATATTAAAATATTCTGAAATGAATTATGACTTTTCTTATAACATAAATGATGAATCTGATATTTACAGGCTAAATAAGAATCAATGTTATAAAAAAACTGATTTAAATCAGATTTTTTTTTTTAAATCATTTGATTTAAATCGCGATTTGATTTAAGTCAAGCAACCCTGCTTAAAAATACTTATTTTCATGCAAAAAGTACTTTTAAGGCTGTTCTCAACTCCTCTCCTTAACAAGCACAAAACGTTTTGACACATTTACAAATTCTTTTTTTTTTTTTACGGAAATAAATAAAATTGAAAGGCATGACTATGGAAGGATTTGAAATAGAACTGTGTTTTTCACTTTTTGATAAATAATCTATTGAGTAATAAGAGATTTTGATCACATGACAAAGATGTTTTTCACCCTTT